>JAXDDX010000047.1:275000-410000 GCA_034670405.1 Hoplostethus atlanticus
GTGTGCCATTTGAACATCTGGCAAAGTGAGTTCCTCCTGGCTGGCCTGGCAGGTATGGACATGTCTGACACACACACACACACACACACACACACACACACACACACACAACACATACACACACAAACCCATGTCACTCTGCAGGCCACGATTGTACACATAGTTGCCCCAAAGTTCACAAACTTGTTGGCTAGCTAGCTGTATCTACATATGCCCATACACCCACCTTCAACAAGTCCACGTCCCTTCTCTGGATGTTGAAAGGCATTCTGGGAAATAACTGAGCGAAGTAGAAGTAGATGAGGCAGGTGGAGGGAAAGTCGGTACAGCACAAAAGTAAATTACCACACTAGTAACACAAGTAACTCCTAGAATGCATTCAGCATCACAAATTGATGATATATAACAGTGTATTATAGTATACAGTATATAAGTATACAGTATACAGTATACAGTAGATAACAGAGTATTCAAGGGTGGATTTTTACTTTAAAATATAATTTGGTCATGCAGTTCTGTGTGTAAACCAGCAATAGCAATAGCAATAGCAATAGCAATAGCAATAGCATTAGCAATAGCATTAGCAATAGCATTAGCAATAGCAATAGGTCACTTCAGTTTTGTTTCAGTCTGTATTCAAGCCAGGAGAATCTTTCATGGAAGGTGGGAAGTGACATTTCTCTCCCTTGTTTCCTTGTTTGTGGTTTAGCAGCAGCTGTATCAAATACCCCCTTGCGTACTTTTCAAACGGTTGGATGAAAACAACATGAATGAATGGAGGAAGAGAAACGAAGTGAAAGCTGCAGAAGAGGAGTGGAGGTGTCGGTGTGTCTGTCGGTATGCTGTGTGAACACTGGTGAGCCGAAGAGGCCAACGGAAAAGCTCGGATGGAAACCAGCGGGTGAAACTCTCGACTGGAAATTAAGATAATAACTGCTTTTCTGACCTTTGGGGAGGGTGGCTGGAGGAGGAGGGAGGGGCTAAATAACTTGAAACCCCGCCCCTTTTGCTCATATTCACCTGCCCAGCTACTCAGAGGCTCAACTTGCAAAAAATAAGCACATGGACGTGCACAAAAAGGACAACTTCCAGTTATTCTATCGCTGGTTTGTATTGCCGGGGTGACGCTGTCTGGTGTTCTACTATGTTTAAAACTAAATTTCAACTATCAACCTGCTAATGTTTGAGAGCTACATTCGCTGCTTATGGTGTCCTTGATTATAAATGTAACTGTGGAATGTCAAACTGAGACGAACACAAGAGGTGAAGCAGAATTGCGTCGAGGCCGAAGAGAAAAAAACAGAATTGATTTTTTTTTTTTTTTTTTGCCGAGGGAGAAGATGGAAGGGAGGGAGCGAGCGTGGAAGGAGTTTCGTCGATATGTGTCGGTGTCTGTCAACGTCTTTTTGTCTTAAATGTTAGTTTGCCTTTACCTTTGTTTTACCAATAGAGTGACCGAGAGTGTGATGGAGGCAGGGGGGGGGGGGGGGGGGGGGGTTGTGCTATCACTGTACTTTCTTTGTAATGACTGAATAAATACCTATAAGATCTGTCCCTATGACCTTTAGATTAAATCCTCCTCTCAGTTTCGGAGCGTTTGGCACACTTCCTGTCTTGCTGATGATGATGATGATGAGGGGGGCATTGAGGAAGGTTTGTATATTATCAAAGCCTTAGTCAAGCTTGTTGGAGCTCAACAGGTCTGGTGTTTCGTTTGTATATTTGCTCTTTAATTCTTTTCTTTTTTTACATGTAATGTGTGTAAATACCTTTTGTGTAAAGCCAAAATGTGATAGATAGATTGTTTGAAGATGTCAGTGTGGCTGGAGAGATGTACTATTTACCTCCTGAGGGCTTGGTGGGGTGGGCTCACTTTTCAAAAGGTCCGAAGGTCTCCGGTGTCAGACCTGGGTCCAACTTTATCGGACGTTTCACCAATAAACTTTTAGGAGTCTGCTGGAGCTGGCGGCAGGCAATGACAGAAAGGTGTCCGATGGTATTCCAGCCGGTGTTTTGACCCAGGTGTGTTGAGTGTGAGGGCACAGAGGACAGGAGATGGATGACGCTGATGGGACGGGGCTGCCTGTAGATCCACTGATGTCTTGCACATTTCTTTACCATGCTTAGACTTTATTACTATGATACCTGTGTATATTTTATGAACCAATAAAGATATGCACAACTGATACTGACTTCTGACCTCACCTGTGTTTGTGTGTGTTGGGATATTGAATATAATCTGAACCTTCATGTTTTGTGGGGGAACGTTTTCATCCATAAAACAAAATTTATTTATTTTTTATTCCCATTTTCTAATGTGACGTGTTTGGATGTTTATTTGTTCAACAAAGAAGGAAAAAAAGTCTGTCTGACCTCAGAACAGTCGCTCTCTCATCCGGTATAATAATAAAATACGTCATATGTTGACACTTTGATGCGCTCCACCCCCTCAATGTCGCAACTAGGGTATCAGAAAATTCACAGTTACCCTGCATTCACGTGCTATCAGATATATCGGAAAAATTTAACTCCTACTCGGAAATTTCACCTGAACGCCATTCAAAGGTGGACGATGAAGTCAGAAAGACAGAGAGAATAATCAAGTGCCAGTCAGCTACCAAAATCTACTTTCTCGCATATTAGCTTTCTCTCCTCCTTGTTCTTGCGAGGAAACTGGTAGCATTGTAGAAGGGGTTTTCTAAAAGCAAGAAGCAGCCAAATCCACTTCGTCACGTCCAGCCCATGTTCGTTTATCATTTGTATTCTGGGTTTGACTTTCTGACAAATTAGCACGTGAATGTGATGCTGTTTGGCAGCCGACTTGGATGTCCTGGATGTCAAACTTTCCCACCTGCACCTGAACGTACAATAAATTCCGTTACTATTCCAATATCATGCTTCATTGTAATGTTTCTCATTCCTATTTACCGCTTTGCTGGGTCGTTCATGTGCTGCTCACCTCTTAATTCTTATATTTCCGACAACTCTTGAAGGCAGCATGTGGACAGCGCATGCTCAGTCCGGAAAGATGAGCCCTGCCCACTTCCGGGTTCTTAATGGTAGTCCGGCTGTGATTGGCTGAGCCGGCGCATCCTGCAGAGTGGGCGGAGCGAAACAGATCTACAGTAATCCGAGGGGATTGAGTCTCTACGAGGCAACGCGCAAACGCAGCGGGTCGGAAAACGGAGAAAGGAATGACCGAGTTTACTCTTTTATCTCCAAAAACAAAGACTTTCACTGCCGCAACTGCACCTGTTCTCCATCCACAAGAAGAATGAAACAAAATACACGGCTTTTCTAAAATGAGGCGCAAAGTTTAGAGGTGAGTTTGTAGTAACTGCGGTGAAGGAAGGAAGACTTCGGGACGCAGATTTCCAGAGCAGTCCGCTGGACGAGGACTAAGCATGGATGGCTGGGGAGCGACGGTGCGGCTCTGAGGAGGATTTAAGGCCGTTTCTGATTTATTTCTGGGTGTGTTGTGGCCTGGCCGAGCTGAGGTGGACCTGAAACGCAGCAGCTGATCGCATTTGAGGCGATCTACAAGGTGGGTCGAGGCTTTATAATACGGAAAGTCCAAGGAAGTCCGACATGCACTTTGCGCATAAACACTTTATACGTGGCGATTAAACTTGATTTTTCTCCTCCTCCATGTTCCAGGTTTAAAATTGAAGTTAATCTGCAGGTTGGGGGAAACATTACCAAGGTGAGTCTGGCTTTCATTTGTGTTGCGTGTTTAGATGATGTTAAATGTTCTCATCCAGTAACTCCTAGTGAAATAACAGTAAGAGCTAAGAGCGCTATGGTTAGCAGTCAAAACAAAAAGTTTAAAACAAAAACTGAATAAAATGTAGTAGTGGCTTTTTGGTTAGTAGCTGAATCCCAGTGAGGTTGTTGTTGTTGTTGTTGTTGAAGTCACTCAGATAATCCAGTCTGGCTGTCACCCATATCATGATTTAGTAAGAACTATACTCACCCTGTCTGCCCCCATCGCCCCTTCCCATCTGTTGCTTGGCTTTATTTGTTCCCCCCACCATTCTCTCTCTCTCTCTCTCTCTCTCTCTCTCTCTCTCTCTCTCTCTCTCTCTCTCTCTCTCTCTCTCTCTCTCTCTGTGTGACTGACCTTTTTTGCCTTTCAAATGCAACACACAGATGTCACAGCTTCATTTCTCTGTCACTGGTATTGTGTGTGTGTGTGTGTGTGTGTGTGTGTGTGTGTGTTGCTGCTGATGCCTTCACTTCAGCTCTGTTGACATGTTGATCTGCTGATCTGTTGCAAACCAATACAAATGACCTACCGTCTCTCTCTCACAGACACACAATAGGTACACACACACCTAAATCTTGACTAATAGACAGTAACAGAGCCAATGACACACACACACACACACACACACACACACACACACACACACACACACACACACAATGCCTCTTTATCGCCAACCTAAGAGCATCAAATCATCCTAACTCACTTTATCAAACCACCAAATTCAGTCACTTGACTTTAACTTCATTAGTGTTGGTTGTAATGGTGTGTGTGTGTGTGTGTGTGTGTGTGTGTGTTTGCTTCAACCCCCACCCCCCCCCTCCCCCCCAGTATTGTCAAGGCTCCCCCAGGCTTTGTCATTCAGAATACGAGTACAACGATACCCTGAGAATATCTGATTCAGGACTGTGGAGTATGACAGGTTTCTGGTTACGTAACGTCCAGGAGGCCCAGAGGATCTTCATCTCTGCCTGCTGCTTGTCGGTGACTAGTCAGATATGGCAAGACGTGATGTAATGTTAAAGGAACAATCCAGTTCTGGATCTAATTTGTTGTTTGGTGCTGTGGTGGAGTTTGATATCAGAAAATGTTTTATTGATCTTAAACATCAACGGTGATCGTCAGGTTTTAGTGTCAGCCAATCAGAAGCTTCTTTCTAGACCGACGATCAACAATCCTACAGGGAGTTGGTGGATGATTCATAGGAGAAATGGAAGTTCATCCATGATCGGCTGCGTCAACAGTGAGGTCACCGTTCAGTCAGTTTGAGGAGCGTTTCACTGGTTTCACTGGTTTCACTGGTTTCTATCTATTCTGACTGATCTGGGCGGTGCGAGAGTGTAGTGGTCTGCAGCTACACAGTTTGGACCAAGAAAATGAAGATGTGTATTTATATATTTCGATATATCCTCAATAACGTTGTATCGTTGATGGGTTAACCTAGCTAGCTAGCAAGTGCTAATTTGGCAGCATTAATTGAAAATAAACAGAAGAAATGAGTTCAGAGCTCAGAGCTTCCCAACGATGGATGCAACTGGAGAACTTTCTTCCTGTAGACTTTCTAATAAAAGCTGTAGAGAACGGGGAAGGTTTTGTTCATGAAACTAAATCACCTCGGTAGGGAAGCAGCGAAGTGCAGAAATCTGACTGGCTGTTGTTGCTTGGTTTCCAGATGCTGAGGCTGTGGAGGCGAGACATGGCCCTCTCAGAGAGGCTAGGGGAGGAGCCTCCTCTGGGCGTGGCCCCCGGCCCCCCGCCCACGGCGGCCCCAACTGGACCCAACATCTCCTGGTTCCCCGAGGCCCCCCTGCTGAGCCCCGAGCAGCCCATCTTCCTCATGACCCCCGCGGCGCAGGCTGTCTCTGGCTTCTTCGTCTGGACGGCCCTCATCCTGACCTGTCACCAGGTAACGGAGTAACACTCAAGTTCAAGCCTTGATAGTCACGTAATGATACACGATAAAGAAACGTGACTGGGGAAGAAAGGAGCTTATCTGTTACAACACGTCAGATTAATTAACTTAAATCTGATTGATTTGTTCTGTGGTTGAACCGACGACATGAAGGAAGTGGCTCAAATCCTCTCATAGGGCATCGACAGGAGGACGGGGGTACTGAGTTGTTTACCACGTTCACGCTGCTGATGAGATGATTTGTTCACACTCAGGTTTCCAAACCAGGTCAGTACAGAGGAGATGAGGATTGATTCAGTGGTTTGGACCTAGTTCCACTTCTCCTCACTTACTATGAATGCCTGTATCCTCTCAGTGGTGATGGATAACTACTAGAAGCCATCAGGATTTGATATTACTTCTTATAAACCACCAGTCCGACCCGTCACCATCTAGCTGGCTGACTAGCTACCAAACCAGCAGGTGATTCACTCAGCTGAAGATACAGGCTTGACTCAGTGGACTGGAACTCGATTTGACGTGTGTGTGTGTGTGTGTGTGTGTGTGTGTGTGTGTGTGTGTGTGTGTGTGTGTGTGTGTGTGTGTGTGTGTGTGTGTGTGTGTGTGTGTGTGTGTGTGTGTGTTCATGCGCAGGTGATGTGATGCTGCAAACACACACACACATGCATCTGCAGGGGTTGCCTGGCAACATCCCTCGGCAGGTGTTTGTGGCCCAAAGCATGAGTACAAACACATGAAGCGAGAGGTGAAATATGATCTCAGAGGATGAAAAGCCTATTTGAGGATCTGTGTTATCCGGCTGAGCGAAAGAGAAACAACCCAAAAAGGGAAGCTGAGTGAAGAAGTGGGACACAGGGTGGTGGTCGGGGGGGAGGAGGGTGTTGGTTATCCCTCCCACATTCCTGTCGGATGATCTCAGGGTCACATTGATTATTAACTGGTCACGATACGCTGATGCATCGTCCACCGCTCCTCGTACTGCAGATACTAGTGGAAGAAAGATATCAGAAAGTTTCTCTCTCCTTCCTCATATTGATTCATTCATTTTCTCATTTCTTTGTCCGTCCTTTGGGCTCCACTTCTCTTCCTCCTCTTGTCCATCACTCGTTTTTGATCCTCTCTCTCTCTCTGTCCATCAGATCTACATGCACCTTCGCTTCTACAGCTCCCCTAACGAGCAGCGCCACATCGTGAGGATCCTCTTCATCGTTCCCATCTACGCCTTCGACTCCTGGCTCAGTCTCCTCTTCTTCACCAACGACCAGTACTACATATACTTTGACACCGTCAGGGACTGCTACGAGGGTAAGGGCTCTTTATGTTGCTCTCTTTATCTTCTGTGGTTTGTGTAGATCATGTTCAGGGGTTTGATTCCCATCGGGGGCATCCATGTTGAAAACCTGTGTGTTCATGGTAAGGCGACCATCATCTCTCATGGATACAAGTTGAATCAACCACAGGGAACTGGACCCGGAAGATACACACATATATAACATATATAGTACTGTGAAAAACTGTTAGGCACATAATAAAAAATCCATAAAGCAAAAATGGTTTAAAAAATAATGAAATGAAAAGTTTCTAAAAATGTACTATAAAGAGTATGTATGTATAACTAGAGTTACTTCAGCATGTGAGGATTTCAGATTAACATCAGCTAGCAATCTCAGGAACAACAACTGCTTGAATTTAGCATGGATGTTAACTAGCTTACTAGCGAGTTAGCTACTAGCTAGCTAGCTAGGCTGGATTCTGGTAGCTAGCTACAGCGGACCAAATATATTACATTAAAATATAAACCTATATCCCTCCGGATCGTTAGTAATACATTTTCCAGTAGGGAATCTGTGACTCTGTGAAATGATAAGTGATTATCCGTGTACGATGTGCGTAACGGTACAACAGTAACCCTAACCCTAACCCCCCCCCCCCCTATTTCACAATAAGAGTCCCTTTCAGGATCAGCAGCCTCTGGATTCATGCAATTAAAACTTGGATGCCCCCCCCCGCTAAATGTCGGTTAAGTTCAAAATGTCCGCTGAGGGAATAATGCCTATTGACACACACAGTTATGAAAAGCAGAGCGGAGTAGACTAGTCAGGCTGTCCATCCTAAAAATGGAGACTTCTTCTTCTTCTCATAGTGTCGGGTCAGAGTAGCTGGTGAGCTGGTGAGCTGGTGGATGGATGACGCTAACAGTACAACTGAAGTCTGAAGCTCTTATATTGTGATATCGTTGTATTAGTAGGAGGTGTCTCGTTACCTCAGTAAGATAGAAATTGACCTCTCACAGTTGGTGCGTCATTTCCTGTTGGCTGGTCGAGGACGTGGGCGGGAGACATCTTTGTTTCTCAGACAGAGGGCTCTCCTCCTCTCTTCACTTCATCTTCCCTCCGTCCTTCTGCTCTGCCTCACTGTTTCAGGCCGACCCCCTCCTCTTCCTCCTCCTCCTCATTCAGATCTCCTTCTCCGTCACTTTTTGACTTCTCTCCTCCTCCGCTTTGGCTGGTTTGTGTGAGAAGGAAGTGACGGGAGCGACGATGTGGTAACACACCTGAGCCAACCAGAACTTTTAGATCTATTTCGCTAGTAATGGATTCCATAGTCGCAAAAACGGCACCAAATGTTTTCCTTAAAGTAAGAATACCATACATCTCCAAGATTAGCCTGCTAGCTAGCTAACATAACACACTGGAGCGTGACGCCGAGTCTCGATGGAGGGTCTTTTGAGGTCTTTTGAGGGTCTCCTGGATAAAAATTTTAAAAATGGAGGAGACTTTTTTTTTTTTTTACATTTCGGTCCTTTCAGCTAAAATCTTTGGTATTTCGGCACCGATTGGGGTGGATCTGGCAGCATTTTTTTGCTGAAAATTATACCTGCAATGTTGAGTTTATGTCCAGTATTGATAGGTTGATTGATCGGTTTACAGCTCAAAAATCGTGTTTAATGTTGAATGTCTCTTAAAAAAACAGCTGTGTCATCATTAGATCGTGTCATCTAGTCATGAGGGGAAAAAACATGTCCAACTCCAACGTGACACCCTTGACTCCTCTCCTCCGGTTTGCCTTTCACTCCCACGCCGCTCTGAGCCCCGCCCAGATTTCCGAGCTGTCGCGTGGCAACTGTGCCCGCCCGCCGTTGTCGTCCTCCTCATCAACCCGCCGCGCCGCGCCAGATAACGAGTCTCCCCTCAACCAAACTTGTCGAGGTTAGCATTCGGCGGAGTGTAAGGGCCTACTGTATCACCATAGCAACAGCCTGCACTGCCGAAGAGGGTCCCCGGGGAAGTGTGAATGTGCTCGGTGGTAAACAGGCGAGACACACACACACACACACACACACACACACACACACACACACACACACACACACACACACACACACAAAGTAGAAAAACAAGTTCTCATCACTTGGCTCACTGCAGTAGTCTTTGTGTTTTGTGAAAGACGGAGTGAGGTGCAGGTAACGAAGGTCATGGGTGGGGGGGGGCTAGGTGGGGGGTGTGTGTGTGTGTGTGTGTGTGTGTGTGTGTGTGGGTGGGAGGGGAGGGGGTGTAACACTGCTGAGAGTGCGGCGGCTACAGAGAGCTGACATAACAGGACTTGCTGCCAGCGGTACGGCAGAGATCCGCTTTGACACGTGGGAACTAATGCAGCACTACCCTACACACACACACACACACACACACACACACACACACACACACACACACACACACACACACACACACACACACTCCCCAAGGCACACGGGTACAATCTAGACACACCCAAAGCGTATCCTGTGAATGCATCAATGCACATTTTCACACCTTCACAGTGAATTGATACACAGTCACCTTATTTTACCACACACACACACACACACACACACACAGCTAGCACACGCAGTTAGCTTTGTCACCTCGGTCCTCCCTCTGAGATCACTGACACAAGACAGTCAGGTGAATATCAGTCACACAGTCAAAGGTTGTGTGTGTGTGTGTGTGTGTGTGTGGGTGTGGGTGTCGGTGGGTGTGTGTGTGTGTGTGTGTGTGTCATTTTCCGCTGTAGTCTACTCTCCTGGTCCGCTAGCAGCTGTTGGTCAGATCGTGTGGTAGGCTCTGGCGGCTGGCTCGAACCCAAACCAGAGTCTGGAAGAAACCTGGTCCTGGATTCTGTTGGTTATTATGAAGTCTGAAGGCTCATTGAGCTGGTCTGGTGTCACCGACCACACCTGGGTCACCGTCTCAGTCGTGATGGTCACGAAGACTTAAATAAAAAGAATCTAACTTTATTGACACGGTTGGCTGGCTACTTCTATGGAGTTATATAGAGAGAGTTACAAAGACAGTGTGAAAATGTGTTTCCGGACATGTGAACAATATTTTTTTTTCACATGTTGTAATCCTAAACCACACATCTTTCACATCGGCGGTATAAACTCTCATGAGATTTCAGATTAAATGTGAAAAAATGTTGTTCACGTGGTCCAAAAATCACATGTGCATCTGTAATTTCACATGACTTTTTCTTTTTTAAAGGGATTTTTAAATCCACTTTCAGATTTTGAGCATTGCAAGACTGCAGGCCCAATATATCTTTGAGAATCTGTCATTCATTGTCATTTATAAATCTGCCTCTGGGTCTGCGGTGACCACCTGCCCAGAGACTTTCCGGGGGAACTACTATGGTTATTATGGTCTGTAAGTGTCCCCTTACACATAATCACCAACCATCTACGTTTCCTGCTTCCTTTCATTTCTCCCCAGCATTTGTGATTTACAACTTCCTGAGTCTGTGCTATGAGTACCTGGGAGGAGAGAGCGCCATCATGGCCGAGATCAGAGGGAAACCCATCGAGTAAGTCTCCGTTTCGTCTGCTCAGTATATGAACTTGTAACTTAGAAACGACTTAATTTCCCCACAGGGATCAATAAAGTTTCTTCTTATCTTTATTAGGCGTGTGTAAACTATGTGTTTCACCCCCCAGGTCCAGCTGTATGTACGGTACCTGCTGTCTGTGGGGGAAAGCCTACTCCATTGGCTTCCTGAGGTTCTGCAAGCAGGCCACTCTGCAGTTCTGCGTGGTCAAACCGCTCATGGCCGTCATCACCGTCATCCTGCAGGCCTACGGCAAATACAAAGACGGAGACTTCAAGTAAGTGTTGTACAAACAGAAGATGGGGAAATGTTGTGGTGTCCAGATTGAACACACGCTAATAATATCTAATGCTGGTAAAAGCCCAAATTAGAGAGTGAATCACAAAATTTGAAGTTTTAATTGCATGAATCCAGAGGCCGCTGATCCTGAAAGGGACTCTTATTGTGAAATGGATATCGCTGCACGCAAAGCAAGAGCCCCGCCTACTTCCTCTCACATGGAGACCAAGGGTAAAGCAGCGTTGTCAGTCTACCTTGATGCCAAAAACACCTCGACCAGACTAGGCGGACGCCCTGTTACGATCCGGTTTGATCCGTTTCCATTATATAAACATTGAACTCTCTCCCTCTCTCTCTCTCCCTCCCTCCCTCCCTCCCTCCCTCCCTCCTCAGCGTTGCCGGGGGCTACCTGTACGTGACCATCGTCTACAACATCTCAGTCAGCCTGTCTCTCTACGCCCTCTTCCTCTTCTACTTCGCCACCAGGGAGCTGCTCAGCCCTTACAACCCCATGCTCAAGTTCTTCATGGTCAAGTCGGTCATCTTCCTCTCCTTCTGGCAGGGTGAGGAAGACTCCGCTCGAGATGCTGTGTTCGTTTTTCATCGAGGCATCTTCATCCCTGACCGCCGCCCCCACTGTATTGTAATTGTTGTTGTTTTTTTACTCAGGCATGCTGCTGGCCATCCTGGAGAAGTGCGGGGCCATCCCTCAGATCAATTCGCTCGGGGTGTCGGTCGGCGAGGGGACGGTTGCCGCGGGTTACCAGAACTTCATCATTTGCATCGAGATGTTTTTTGCTTCCCTCGCCCTGCGCCACGCCTTCACCTACAAAGTCTACATGGACAAGAGGCTGGATTCACAAGGTGAGCGGGGACAACCGGTGGATAGGGTTGTTATTATTATATTGAATTATGACGGGCACTGAAACGGGTTCTCACTAAATATCTCAAAAGAAAAACTGTTGTGCTGTGCCTCACATCCCTGGGTCCATCTTGTTGTTTGGTGCTGTATTTTTTACCGGGAAGAAGAGGAGCCAGATACCAATTTCCAGCCGAGATAGACCAGAATGCAATGCAGCCACGAGGCATGTTGGGTTTTGAGTGAGGAGTGAAAGTCATTCTTTTAAATGCAGGAAAGACGAGGCAGGTTGAGGGAAACATGTCATCAGTAAATGCCTCCTGGGGTGTGTTGAACATCTGAGGGTTTTCCTTTAATGACACTTCATATCGTCTCTTCTCCTTTTCTCTCCATCTCTTTCTACTTTTTCCATTGATTTTCCATTCTCTCCCTTCGTTCTCCACGTCTTTTATTTTTACACCCTCCTGGTTGGGTTGTTTTCTTCTTTCCTGTTTCTTCTCATCCATCTTCATGTCTTCTTCACTTCTCCTCCCCTGCTGCACCTTAAGGACCCGTTCCAACATATGGAGAGTTTGGTAGGTGGAACTCTTTTCAGCAGCGTCCCGTTTTTTCTTTCTTGCTGCTTTTCCAGTTTTTGTAGGTCTTTTTATTTGATGTGTTGAGTTGATCCTCGATGTTTTTGATTCAGTCCATTCAGTTTTTTGTTGGTGTTTTTTTTTTTCAGTATTGTTTTTCTCTCCTCTCTTTCCTCCCTCTTTCCTTCCCTTCCACTCTCTTCGTCTCTCCTTTTTCTTTCACCCCTTCCTTTCCTCGATTCCTCTCCTCTCTAAATCACTTCTCCCCCTTTCCCCCCTTTTCTCTCCTTTTTATTTGCCCCTTCTCCCTCTAAATCACTCCCGCCACCTTTCCCCATTTACTCTCCCTTTTCTTTCACTTCTTCCCTCCCTGCCTCCCTCCCTTCTTTCCTCGCCTCTACCCCCTTTACCCTAAATCACTCCCACCCCTTTCTCTCTTTCTCCTTTCACCCCTTCCCTCCCTCCCTTCTCTCTTCCCTCTAAATCACTCCCACCCCTTCCCTCCCCCTCTTCACCTCCTCTCCCTTCTCTCCTCTGCCCCACCATACCTTCCCCCTCTTCCCTTCCTCCCTTCCTCTCCTCTCCCTACTCTCCTCTACATCACTTCTACCCCTTTCCTCCACTCTTTCTCCCTTTACCTTCACCCCTTCCCTCCCTCCTCTCCTCTCCTTCCTCTCCTCACCTCCTAACTCCTTTCTCCCTCATGTCCTCCCTCCCCCTCCAGGCCGCTGCGCCCCTATGAAGAGCATCTCCAGCAGCCTCAAGGAGACCATGAACCCCGGCGACATGGTCCAGGACGCCATCCACAACTTCTCCCCGGCGTACCAGCAGTACACCCAGCAGTCCACCCTGGAGCAGGGGGCGCCGCCGCCCGTCTGCCGCACCCACAGCACCGCCAGCGCCCACGGCGACTCGGAGAAAACCCTCCTGCTGAGCTCCGACGACGAGTTCTAGACCAGGGGAACGTCCTTACACACCACACACACGTCTATACACACACACACACACACACACACACACACTCCGCTAGTCCGATGATGTGCAGCCGGTTGTGTGTAATTTTTTTAAATTTTCTTTTTTTTAGTGAGAGTAAATATGAGCGCGAGGACCTTACGTGTTTTTCCTCAGCATCTGACTTAGCTGGAACACGCTAAGCTACTTTGTTGTTAAAGCCTAGAAGATGTAATGGTTGTATCAGACTTCCTGAACTATACTTGACTTTGGAGGCCTAATTTTTCTGGGTAAAATGGCTGATTTTTACATTCTAGCTCAGCTGAGTTTGTCGCTCAGTCGTCACCTTGATGGACTTTCTTTCGTCTGGTTCGACGTTTCGAGGCAGCTGCCGCGCTCCGGACGCCCAGCGTGGCGGCATTTACAGTTTGCAGCCGCGGGTGTAATGCATTTAAAGGGACACCGCGAATGAGTGAGTGTGGATCACATCATCAATACATCAGGGAACATGTGGTCGGGTGCGACTGACGGGCCTCGGTCAGACTATGGATCTGCTCCAGTCTAATGTGAGGCCAGCAGGGATTATACTGGTGTAACTGGGGCATTATATGTATGCTGGGGATTGAGCTGGTTCACTCAGGGCACGAGACCTGGAGGCCCCTGGAGACCCCTGGAGACCCCTGGAGGCCCCTGGAGATCCCTGGAGATCCCTGGAGACCCCTGGAGGCCCCTGGAGATCCCTGGAGACCCCTGGAGGCCCCTGGAGGCCCATGTAGGTTAACTGGATGGAGAAAGTAGAGGAATGTAGGTTAAAGCTAACTCTAGATGCCCTCTCTTATTAAAGGGGCCCTCTATTTATATACATTTATGATCAAGGATATTTCATTTTGTTTGAGGATTTAAAGTTTTTTTTTAAAAGTCCAATCCGTTTCAGACCAACTCAACTCAACGCATCACAACTGATCCTGATTGGCTCCCCACACTTAATGACTTCCTGACATCCGTCCAATAAGGTCGGTTTGCACTCATTTGAGCGACAGCAGCCGGTGTTGTCGGCCAATCACAGTCCAGTATTGTGACTTTGGTCTTGAAATTCATTCAATAAAATTCAATTTTTACTAAACTACAATTATTTTCCAAACATCTTTTAGAGCGTTATTCTTCTCGTGCATTTCCAATATAACTCAATTCACTCATGTAAAAGTGACACGTAACGTCGTCGTGTCTCTTTGACCTGGATGACCAGAGACGTTTGATTTCATTATTTCAGTCAGACGGGTTATTTCATGCACGAGTGGTTTTATTGAGTCACTGAGTTGAGTCATACTGGCCGACAACCTGCCGTTATGTTTACTGTAATACACTGAGTCACTGTGCTGTGTTTCTCTGTGTGGACACCAGAGGGCAGCGTGGAGAGGACACACACACACACACACACACACACACACACACACTTATCTACTAAACGCAGACCAGCCATTATCAAACTCTATGCTTGGTACACACATAACAGAAAAATAATGCTTTGATTAAGTGCCAGTCTGTAGCCCTCAACCCTTCAAATCCCTCGTGTGTGTGTGTGTGTGTGTGTGTGTGTGTGTGTGTGTGTGTGTGTGTGTGTGTGTGTGTGTGTGTTCAGTCCTGCCCAGCCCAGGGGTAATGGCCTATTTTTAGACATTGATGAATTTTGTCGGTGTAATTGGGTCATTGCGTTTTCACATCAATACAAACCGGTTTATTTCCGTCATGGCGGCCGGCGTACCGTCTCCTCCAGCTGCATGAGGCCGTGCAGCGTTAGAAGAGACGTGCTGTTGCATCGCCGCTGCATACAGCTTTACAGAGTTCAGTCAAAGAAGAATGGCGTCGCTTCCAGTTTGATCTGGAGCAGTTGAACTAATCTGATGATGGATACTGAAATTCAGTGAAATCAATAATCTGACCAGCACTTGACCGATTCCCTTTTTTCCAAGCAATATGGCTTCAGTTATGAAAACTAGGGTTTGACAGGCGCGGGGGTTTTGAAAGCCGATACTGAAAAATGTGGACTGAAGCTGCAGACAGCCCATCTTTTGTGTGTGTCTGATATTCAGTATCTGTACATTTGACCATTTTCATGCCACAAAATTGCAAAAGGTGACAACGATTCTACATTTACCCCAGAATATTATTGTCATCAGGGTGGAAAAGCCTCTGAAACAGCATGTAGACCATCATGGGACACTAAAACTCTCCACTGAAACCAGACTGATGAAACTTTTAGGGTTAGCAGCTCTTCTCCCTTGGTGGTTTTACCTCTAAAGTGGTCGGAGGTGGGCGTCGCTGGCTGGCCGATATCCGATTGTCAATAAAAGACCGATATCGGCCGATATATCAATCTACTTGTACTGCGATACTTCAGTTTGCAGCTAAAGACCGTCTTGCTATTTTCTCTCATGCACTCTCATCCTCTTTCTCTACGTTAACCATCTTATTGGGTGAGATGTATACAAGTGTCACTGACTTTTATGTTGTAAATAGTTTTAAGCGCTGCGTAGTCACGTATGTTGAAATAGTGATGTATGCTGTAAAGCTTGAGCACATGAAAAAGACTTACCGTTGTTCCATAACTGTCTTTTTTTTATTTCAATGATTGGTTGTTTCTAGTTCTTTGTATATGATAAAGCTGCTCATGTGATGCTTCTATTTTATGTGAAAATGATGTTCAGACAAAATGGATAAATATCTGGAGAAAGAATAAAGATATTTAGTTTGGTCTTAAAGTGTACCGCTTGAGTTTTTCACACATCTTGCACATGGCGGGTTTCTAGACTCCAGATAAACCTGATTCTCTTTCCTTCGGCCTTCAGCAAGTTGTTTTTTTTTCTTTCTGTTCCCTCTTGTGAAAGCCACCGGAGAGGAAGTGGTTTGCTGTATCTGCAGGTGTCTGTCAGCAGCATGCCTGGTGCAGGACCACCTTCCTCCTATTGCACCACTCTGCACAATACTGTGATGGTCAAGAGGATTTACTAGTTGCAATCAAAAAGGTTTCATGGAAAGAGCAGGTCACACTCAGGTTTAGTCCACCTTAACGTATATACACACCTGTGTGTTACCATCAACGTTAAGGTATTGTTAGTGCTAGTGTTTCAAAATAAAGACCACATTTCCCATAACCCACCCCCCTCTTGCTTCCTGTCACAAAGAGGATGCTTGTTCTTTGGTTTCGCTTTACTGAACATATTGGAAGTGATTTCTTTTTTCCATGTGCATTTACAAGAAACGTAAAAGCTTCTGCTGGAAGAACAGCACCCTCTTCCTGTTTTGTGCCATAAAGCAATCCAGCAGATTTCCGTGACCAGTTGGGACACGATGTCTGTGTAGGAGGTATCAGACCCAACAGACCAACTTACTTAAATCTGTCACAGTGATTCTAGTGGGGAGAGTCAGTCTGACCACGGGGTACTATCAGTTACCAGTCACTATTCCAGCTGGGCTCACAATCACAAGTACGCCATTTTATGTACAATATATACAACATTTATTTTAATTATTAATATATAAAATAGACAATGTACTTAAATTTTCACCATAGAAAAAATACATGTAATAAATACAAAGACCATTTTTGTTTTGCGGTATTACAAAACATCCAGCACAATTTGACAGATGTGAGACGTTAAAATATTACTGAGAATAAATGCTTTGCGACACTGATATAGCTAAATATACGCTTCATATCTTAAGTACTTGTCAACACAATATAATGTGTAACGACGCCTGCTTTTAAAAATCATATTGCTAGAACTATTCAATGGCCTAGTCCTCCATTAAATCCCAGCCTACTGGAGCTTAGTTAGCACGGCTTTACTCAACTAGAACAGCTTTAAGGTTTCCAAGTGAATCGAGCGCCGCCTCCTTCCACCTTCTCACTTCCTGTCTCCATCTCCTCTACCTTCTCGTTTCCTTCTCACCCACCACCACTACTACCCTCTTTCCTCAGCCCCCTTTCACCTCTAATTTTCCTTCAACATACCGTGAACCTGCCCGACCTGCCAATTCAGAAGTGACCTTAAATTTCTTCCACAAAAATAACAAGCACACACACACACACGCACACACACACACACACCATTATAGAAAAATAATATCCCTCCAAGAAGCCACTATGACGAGCCAGTACAAACATAGCAAAACACACATAGTGAAAATCATCATACAGCAATATGGCCATTGGCTTTTAACATATTTCTACATCGCTAATAACAATTAACATCTTGAAAAATAATAATCGTTGTCACACAGTACAATAATTAGACGTGAGAATAACCCCAAACTAGTCATACGCAAGTACTTTTGAACACGTACATATCACAGCACTCGTTAGCTTGTCTTTTCGTAATATCTATCTTTAAATACAAATAAAATATAGAATATAGCTCTGATAAATGTCACTCAACATTTTCGTCTCTCATTGGTACATACAAACATTACAAAAAACAGATAACAGGAATGTATGAAGAGAAGTTGCATCGACCTAGCCTGTTTCCCACCCGATGCGCCTCTGCTTTTTTCAGCAAAATGACCAATGTCTGTCGTTGGGCGTCTACCAGATATGAAACAAAACAACAACACTACAGACTGTAGCAGAGTTAAAGCACAATGATAGCTATGGATAGTGACAGGAGCGTGGTGGATTAGACATCAGACAATACTAGAGTCCATAGAAATAAAAACAATGTGTGGTCATGAACTCATTTAGGAGCTATGGCAGTCCGCTTCGAACGCTCCCCCTCCCCGGTTGTGCATCCATGAACTCCCCTCAGACATTAAAGGCATTGGATTGATGAAAGACATGCTCACAACAGGCCTACACCTGCACAGTCCCTCCACGAGGACTGAACAGGGACAATCAGGTTGAAAAGGTAGAGCATCTGTGATTCCTAAAACACTGGCTGCCAAGATCGTTCACTATTTCAACAAACAGCTTGCAGAAACTGACGGATGACTGAAAAAAATAATAAATAAAATAAAAAAAACATGCTTGATTTGAAATTCTACGAAGGTAAAGAACCAAAATTCATACGCTTTCTGCCCTGCAGCAGAGAGAAACCTGCACGGGCTGGCATGAGAAACTGCAGATGCGTCTGGTCGACCCTGGCGTTTTGCTGTTGGTCAGGTGCCACAAACTAAAGCAGAGACAAACAATCAGAGCGCCAGCTTCACAACCGGCTTTGTCGAGGGACGGTGTTGAGGGTACACCATCTGGTTGGTTGGTTTCAGTCAGCTACTGTCCTTTCCCCGTGTGGAATCTGGGAATGAATGTGAGGGTTTTGTGCACGTCTGTGTGTCTGCAAAGCACTGTGACTGACCGTGAACGCCTCAGGGTCTGAGTGTGTCAACGCTGAACGCCTTGTTCACAATCGAACCTGTTGCATCTGACGCATGCTAACACAATCTACGCCTCCGGAGCAACGCGCCGGCTCGGAGTGGACGTTCTTCCTGCAAAATTGAAATAATTAAACCCTATTGATAATCACCAATATGATCAGAATGAACCAACCTGAAACCTTTCAGTTCTAACAACGCAACCAAAATAACTTTCTGTAAACTAATTTAATGAGAGACTTTTTGTTTGCCTGCTGTAATGTCATAAAACCAGTGTTCAATATCGTCTTCTTCCTACTTCTGGCTATGTTTGTGGTTTACCAACGCAAAAGTTGCAAAAACTCAACATATCCATCACTTTGTTTCCGACGGAGCCACTAGGTGACGTTGCGTTCAAAATCGTCTCCCATAGAAATGAATGACTTCCTGCATGTCAGAATTCAACAGTTTGGTGAATTGTGAACAAGGTGTGATGCAGAAGAGTGTTTAGTAAGTGCCTATTAATATCTTCTTCCTACTCTCCTGCATGTGTATAGTGTATGTATAGTGTATGTGTGTGTGTATAGTGTATGTGTTTGCATTGCAGGTTGTGTGTCCCTCCCCAGTCCGGTTGCAGCAGCCCCTCCTAGGACGCTCCCTGCTCTCTCTGTGGTTGAGGCTGTGGTGGACTCTTCACGATGGTGATCACCGAGGCGGTGTTGAGGCGTGGGGCCGTGGCCAGTAGGCTGCCCCCTCCGGCCTCCAGGCCCCTGGCGAACCTCTGGAGGGCGGCCAGGCGGGCGCCGAGGCCCTCCAGCTCTCTCCTCATGCCGGCGTTCTCGGCTCCCAGCCTCTCCACCTCTCTCTGGAGCTCCTTCTTCTGCTGCTCCAGGGCCTCGCGCTGAGAGACCCGTTTGACCCGGCAGCTGGCGGCGTAGCCCCGGTTCTTCAAGGTGCGGCGGCGTTGCTTCAGCTTCTGGACCTCCTCGCGGGACAGGCCGCGCAGGTGGAGGTTCAACTCCCGCACCGAGAGGGACATGAGCTCGCTGTCCGACAGGATGGGCACGTTCTCACCGCACTCCCTCTTCACCTGATGGGGAAGGAAGAGGGAGGAAGTGATGAAAAGAAAAAATGAGTGAAAGGAGGAGAATGAGTTAGAGGAAAGAGAAATAAGGAGGGGAAAGAATAAATGACGGGAGGAGAATAAAGTTAATTTCATATCAAGCTTGCCATTTTTCCTGCTTCAAAAATAGCCATGAACATGACTCATTCTCCCTGGAATAATAAAGCTGGATAGTAGCTGTGGCCTTGTGTTACCTTCAGGGCTTTGCTACTTCTTTCTGTCGTCATGGTCTGACTGTCTTCAGTTTTTTCCCCCCACGCACTAGTCAACACAGATTGAGACACTCTGGAAGAAGAGAAAGGGGATACAAGAAAAAGATGCGTTATCACATGTGATTGAGAACATCAAGCCGTTTGTTCCCCGTCTCGCCTGACATTTACCATCCCCTCACAAGATAGCCGGTCATGTGTGACTTAAAGGAAAGGAGAACCCGATGCTCCGTCATGCTTCTCCAAAAATGGCCTTTCATTAAAATCCGTGGTTTGAAATATAAAAGGAAGATGAGGTTTTGAAAGTGGCGTGAGGGGAAGTTATCATGTGTCCACCCGTTGGTTAGGACACCTGCTTTGAGCAACCAATTCCCTTAAAACTTCCTCTTAGCAGCAGCATCGACCATCAAAACCCTCAGCGTGAAAAAGGCTAACTAGGGACAGGCAACTATTTTTTTGTGGGTCTCTCTTGTTGTTGCTATTACTCTTTAACCAGGGCCATATTAACATCACTAATAATGAGGCACTAAAACAAACAAACACTCATTAAGCTAGAAATAAATAAGTGGCCTAAATCAGAGTAAGAAGTAAAGCTTTATTTATATAGCACCTTTTTAAGCAAAGGTCACAAAGTGCTTCACAAAATGCACAAATACACAAAAAATGACATCATATAAATGTGTCAAATTTTCTACTTTTTATCACCTTGAGGCCTTTAGAAACTAAAAAACGAAAAAATCAAGGTAAACACAAAAGAATGTTCATTTCTGACAATATAAAATAGGGAAAACTTAAAACACCGTTGTCGGGTAACTGTGCACACCATTCAATTAATGCTTTCTTTGATAACAGCAGCACGTCTGTTTGGATAAGTCTTGAATTGTGGAAAGCATGTGAAATGGTTCAATGTTATAAGCATGGAGTAGCCAGCCTCTGCACCCTCTCTCATACAGTCCTGCAGTTGTTGTTGCTTTTTGGCTTCTTGGCAACTTCCCTGATGAGCCAACTCCTTGCACAGTCATCCACCTTGGGACGGCCTGATATAGGCAAGGCCCTGGTGCTGCCACATTTCCTCCACTTCTTAATTAGTCTTCACTGTGTTCCATGATGCATTTAAGGTCTTTGAAGTCTTCTAGTTCTCTCCTGCTCTGACCTCTTCAACTATAAGATCTTGTGTTGGCTCTCTGCACACTGACACACACTATGCAACGGAGAAACCTTCAGGGAAATCTCGGTTTTAATTGATCCAGTTAGAATCACTTCAGTTGTACTTTGGGATTTGTTGAATCGTAATACAACTGCAGCCCAAATTAAAAAAGGATTATCACCCGTATGCCACAAAGGTGTTTTAGGTTTCTAGTGTTAAAACGTCAGAAATGAGTAGCATGTTTCTTTTTACCTTGATTTTGATAGTTACTATAGCTACTAAATGAGTGTGGAAGAAGTCAGGTTTATTGAGTCTTCATTTCAGGCCTCAAAGCAATAAAAAAAGAAAAGGCACGTGTAGATTGTCCTCTGTATACACTATTATATTCATGTTTATAAAGAGAAGACACTGCTGACTCACTTATGGACAACTCAGCAAAATTCAGAAACCATATTGGACTCCCTCCCAACAGGTTAACGATATTAATACGGCAACATGGAAGCAACAATGACTCCAATTGCAAATGCTCGATTACATTTTGTGTACAATTTAGACTTCAGATCTACTCAGCCCCACTCCTCCTCCCACCCACGTGTGGAAAACTTCCCTTAAATAGCCCCTGTTTAAATGGCATGTAGTTTGCTGACCCTACTGCATTTCCCGAAATGCGTGGGAAGGCGAGGTTGCGGCAACCATGGTTGTCCAACCAGCCAGTAGACTCTGTAAACCGACGTGACCGTTTCAGAAAGTCAGAGTGATTCAGCAATAAACCGCCTTGCCCCGCCAAGAGCGTCCTCGGTGGAAGGCTACCAGCCTTGACCACGTCTTACTGCATTTGTCTCATCAGAAAATAACACAACACACTCATGGTTGTACGTCTTAACCATAAATATCACGTTAGAGAGCATAGTAGTAAACGCGAGGAAAAAGAATGTAACGTGAACGCAGCAATTCTATGCCACACAACTTGTGACCCGGGACTTACAAGCTACAACGTTAAACACTTACATAGGTATTCGTTAACTTGTCAGCATACCCTTTAGACTTGCAAACTGACCAAATAACATTAAATAAATCCATTTCAGACCTTTTCTCTACAACCCCAATCCACCCATGTCCTTATACGGAAGGGAGCTGGCGAGCTTGGAGTAGCATGCTAGGCGCTGCTATAGTAAACAGCCATCACAAGTGCGCACGACATCCATTTTAACAAGGTTTTAAATAACCCCATTTGAATTGTTTTTAAAGAATACAGCTTGTAATGTGGTACGAAACCCCCTTCTCCGTCAAATACTACGGGTAATAAGACGTAGACATGCGTAAATATAACCAGCGGGGGCAAATAATCTGAAACATTCTTGCTTAGGCAGGCTAAAAAAACATGCTAGTAGCACCTTAGCATCAACGGTTTTGCGGAGCTAAGGCAGACTAAAGCCAACAGCTGCCTGCTCACTTGTCCTTGGTTGGCAGCTCGTAGGCGAATACCAGTCCTCAAGGCTTCGGTTGTCGGTATGAAAGCACGCGGGGCGTTTTAACGGTAAAAAAACACGGTGATTTACCTGCTAGGTCGAAGCGAGCCTGGCGACAAAATGTCAGTCCGCCTTTTCCCGGAATTACTCTGCTCTCTGAGGTTGGATTCTTTCATTCATAAAAAACACAAGCGACAATGACGTAAGGCCCAAAGAATGAGGGCGGATCCTCTCCGCCCCCACGGCGTACTCCGGGAGGATGTAAACAAGGAATCCCTACATCCCAGAACTTTTCCATGACCGAGCCTTGCTTTCTCCTGGTGTTTCTGCCACAACAACTTCCCTGCCACAGACCAGTGCTTTACCGGTGTCTCCCTTCTTCAGTATTATTCTGCATCGGGCAGTGTCCAGTTTAAAAACACACACGGATATGAAAAACAAACAAACAAAGAATACAATACTAAGAATCCTAAAGGTCATGAACCAAGGTGAGCCCCCCATACACTCTCACACAAAGTGCCATGTAAAGCGCTGAAATGTAGAGTCTAATTGCAGAAGATTTAAACTGTTACACTTCCCCCAAAAATGGTAGTAATCTCACATATACTTCAGAATATGTTTAGAGATGTGTTTCAAAATACACAACAACAAAAACTGGCCAAAATGTATTTTTACTTATAGATGACATTCACTCAAATTATATTTTTGAGTGGCCAAAATGTATTTAGGATATACTTGCCAACAGTGCATAGGAAGAATGTGTTTTCAATGTCGAAAATATATTTCGATATTTCTTTGGTTGGTAAATGCCAACGTGGCTGTTGCAATATCCCATATATATATATATTCCTCCTCTGGCCTCTTGACCTTGACCACTGATCAGCTGGCCAATTTATGGAAGGGAACAACATTTTCTTAGGTTCTTAGGTTAGTAAGGGTTCCCAAACTTACTTTTTAATGACAAGGGCTACAGGCCCGGATTTGATGAGATTTTGTTCCCGGGGCCCCTATCTGAGAAGATTTTTGTGGTTAGATGATTTAGAAAAGAATACATAACTGTTTAATTACAGACGCGATAATAACAGAGGAGAGAGTGAAATCTATGATCAAAGTCTCCCTCTCGTTTTAGTTTTAGTGAAAGAAATAACTGTAATAGTAGGGTTGGTAAGTTAAACCTTTAAAACACCCTTAAAGTTTCACCAGTTCATTGTGCAAGTTGTTGTTGACCACATGACCTGCTATTAGACAGCCCAGACAGCAGGGGGCGCCATTTATTTCATCTGCACTACGAAGTGACCCCTGCTCCCACAGCCCAACGCACATGCACGTTTTCCGAGTGACCTCAGATTGTCGCAGGACCAATGCACGCCTCTTGGCATTAGCATTTATGCAAGCCGGTGGAAAATCGGTAAAATAACACTAAACCGACGATCTAGTTCCTGTTTTTTTCCTAGCGACTCGGACGCTGTTTACATCGCTGATCCAACCGGACAGTCGAGAGCGGGCTAGCAGGCACCATGGCCGAAATTGAAGAGCTTTCCCCCGCTGCGGGCCCTGTCGCAACCCGGCCCCCCGAAAACGAGATTGAGGATGATGACGATGAAGATGTATGTAGCTAGTCCTTGAAGGAGATGTAACCAAGAATTGAAATGTCACCCAGAATTAACGTATACCATCGTGCATCTAGCTTGCTCAGTCTCCCTGGCTAAATGTAGCTAGCTTCTTCGGGGACGAGCGGCTAACGTTAGCTAGTTAGCTACCTGAGACGTTATCCATTTGATCTTTGTCTGGATTCATTCCAGTTCCTAGTGTGAAACGGTTAAGCAGCCATGTTTGGTATTTCTTGTCACCAGCAATTATTTTAGTATCTTTTTATCTTCATATTCTGGTCATGCCTTGCCCAGGCCCTATTACTACTGTACCGAAACCAGCTGTTATCCCAACCTCTACTGTAACCTCTTCCGGCATAGTGAATATTTGAGTTTCTTAATGAATGAGAGTGTATTTGTTTTCTCTCCATTTCTTCATCCCCTGAGAGATGACATGTTAGCTTGCTGTTGTTGGCAACCTCAGTGTAGTAGGGTTCCTATGGTCAAGGAAAACCTGTTAAAGCCATGGCATTCAAAAATGGTGTTTTCCAGCCCTGGAAAAGTTATGGAACATGTGCATAAAGTTTTGGAAATGCTATGGAAATATCTGTCTAAGTGATAGTCGGGACATTCAGGTCAGATATTCAATGTAAAAAAAAATGTGACATTTGCAACATAGACTGCTATATGTCATGGAAGCGTCTTGGAGAAGTCCTGGAATTTGATTAGCAAAAATGTGTAGTCCCGTTTCATGCCTGACATTTCTATTCCTCTCTGTTAGCTGGACGAGACGCTGATGGAGAGGCTGTGGGGTCTAACCGAGATGTTTCCTGACACGGTGCGCAGCGCTGCCGAGGTTTCTGCCCACTGCTCCGTGTCACTGGTCAAGAAATTCTACAGGTATGTTTCTGCTCAAGTGGAAGGTCCACGTGGTGACATGTCCTGTAGTTTTACTTTCCTCTCAACTTACTGTGAGAACACGTTGCATGCAGGGTAGCCTAGTGGTTAGAGAGACTGTCCTGTAGCTGGCAGGTCTCAGGTTTGATCCCAGCAGAAGCCATTTGTCCTGTCAGGTGTCCTTGAGCAAGACCCTGAACGCCTTCATGCTCACTGATTGTAATTCACTCTGGATATTGATAGTCTTATTTTGAATTGAATTTCAAGCACCTTCCCTTGGGCTTGCACATCTTGACCCAGTAGACGTTACTTGTCTTGTTAACTGTGTCCTTTCTTTCCTGTTATCTCTTTTGTGTGTGTGTGTGTGTGTGTGTGTGTGTGTGTGTATGTGTGTGTGTATGTGTGTTTCAGTTTCTCCCGCTTGGCGCTCTGGGTGGGCACTACCTCCTTCATGATCCTGGTGCTTCCTGTGGTGTTTGAGACGGAGAGACTACAGCTGGAGCAGCAGCAGTTACAGCAGCAGAGACAGGTGTGTGTTTGTGTGTACACACATTAAACATGAACATGTGTGTCGGTCTGTTAGGAGTGAGAATGTAATCCCAACCAACTACAGGAAATTACCCCAAAACGCAAGGGATTATGGGAATAGGAAGACAGATGTTGGCATCTGATAACCAGCAGTTACTCATGTTTGGAAAGCCTGGCGTAACAGAATGAAGTGAGGACAAACCTCAGTCTGGACTGATGCTCATATTCAGGTGTTTCTTCATGTGTTCTTAACCGGTATGAACACCAGAGGAGAGCAGACACGTCCATCATGAAAGGTACATTAAGTTACAGGGAATCAGATTTGCTTTGACACTTTCATCTCTCTCTGCCTTCAAGGACTATCAGACATTTCCAGGCACACATGCAACAGTTTCTCAACAAAATGACTGAAGCATCTTCTCTATCGGTGCTTCCGTATGCTTCCTTATTAAATGAATAAAAATGAAAGGGGAAAAATGATAATGATGCTTATAACTGACCTGATGACTGTTCATGCCCCCCCAACCTCCCTTTTTCCTTCCAGATCCTGTTGGGGCCCAACACTGGGATGTCTGGTGGGATGCCAGGCATGATGCCTCCTGCCCCGGGTAAGATGTGAGGAACACGAAGGCCTGACGCAAGCCTGAGAGCTGCTGCTGCTGCTAACGGTGGAGAGGGGCAGCTCGAAAGGAGAGACAGGGAGACCAAGAAGAAGGGGGAAGAAAAGAATAAAAAGCAAAAACTGTGCGCCAACGGCGCAACATTATACTCATTCCAACATCTAGGATTGGCAAATCGGATAGGAGGAGGCGGATGTCGTGATTGTCATGTCCTTGGTGTTGCAGTCTATTACCTCTCTCTCGCTGTCTCTCCTTACTCCAACATCTTGCAGAGACTGATGTCCTGGAGCAGTGTCCTTCTGTTTGTTTTTTTTATAAATATATATACTTATAGTGATATAAATGATGTGTGTTCCTTAGGGGACAGCAGGTACAGGAGGATAATTATAAAAATGGGGTGTATAAGAACTTCTGGAGGTCACCAGTTGTGTGTGAAGAATGATTATGTACACGTGTTACTTTTGTTGGCCTTCTGCCGTTGAAAGCGTTGAAACTTTGTTCAGTGTCAGATGTTTTCTGGTTCCACTTGTATGTGGAGAGTCATGGTAGGAGAACACCCTGACACAAGTCCAACATCCACAATGTAGCAGATAGAAAACTCCCTATGCTCAATGACACTCTTTTCTACATGGTGCGTCTCTATCTGTGCATTTGTGAAGTTTCACCATGGAAATTGATTTATCAAAGTTTGACGACCTGTCACTTGTAACTTTGCGTTGTAATTGACATTTAATTGTGTCTGCTGGATTTGTCTGCACCCTGCAACTGACCAGTACCTGAGACGTCAGGTAATCATGGTCATCCTGTTAAACATGCAGGTTCTAGGCAACAAAACCCAGGTAGCGTGTGGTTTCCCAAAGACAATATTTAAAGTAAAAGAATGTGTTCTAATTCTGTCATTTGAGACAGAAAATGCATCATAAGTCTTTTGAAAAGTATGGCCCTGCTGAGTTTTGTGATAAATTTGGATACTCTATGTCCCAATATTACCCTCACATGTCCCGTCCAGTCTTAAGAGAATGTAAATTCCTTTTCTCTGCTGTCAACCTTTTGGCGTTTACAGTCTCTTACCTCTGCACACTGAGCAACTCCATGTCTGTGTTTTCAACATGACTGTGCTAATTAAAACACCAATGAAATAGAAAGCCCTGTGTTTTACTATGAATGCTTGTGATTGATGGCATGCTGGCTGAGGAACAACTCAGCAAATCACTGAGTTATACATCACTGAATTATTACTCTAGTTTAACAAGTAATCCATGAATACTATTGCCTGTTATAGATTACAAACTGCAGTTGATCTGTTCTCTAAGTGCCAGCATCAATTTGACTGATGCTCCAATTAAGCACCATGAGATGTGGCTTTCAAATGCTCCTTGTAAACTCCTGCTTCCGAGGTCAATCGTAAATGCAACGTCTCACTCTCGGTTCAAAATAATAACACAATGTTCCCCGTAAGTAAAGTAGTTTTTTGGTCGCAGTTTTATTTTAGAAATCAGAGCTAGCCCATGAGCGCTCAACTCTAATTTTGGTATTTCCGACAGCACTTGAACGGAGCAAGAATGGCCAAGAATTCCCGCCAGATGGAGCGCGCAAGCCGCAACGGGTATCTGCTTTTCATTTAAACTTCTTTTTTTTTTTAGCTTTTAACCTACTATTCTTCGTCTCTTACTGGTTACTAATATTTGTACACGACAATTTAATATTTTTGGCGACTCTTGTGACAACGTTGGTTATCATGAGAGCTGTTGAAAGACCAGGATAGAACAGTGAAGGTTAACATTACTTAAGTTAGCTAGCTAACGTTTGCTAAAGGTAGAAAGAGTAGCTAACAAGAACTAACGTTACCTATCCACCAAGCTAGCAAACATGCTCTTTGACAGTAACTTGACTGAGTCAGAAAAATAAGCTTTTTCGCCAACTTCTCATCCATACCTGTAATCAGAATGAAAGCTGCAGAGGACCAGGTTGTGGAAGAAGATGCTGCTGCACACCAGGATGATGACGTGAGATCAGCATTTCTTTTATATTCATTTAGAAAATTGCCACCACTGCTCCAAAAGTGAATTTTCATCTGGCCTTATTCCTGCTCCCAAAAAACAATTACAAATGCAATTACTGCACTGTCCATATATCATCACAGAAATGTCCAAATAATAGCTGTTATTAAACTGCACCAGCGACTAAACTGATACTGTAACTGACAATACAAAACACTTTAATAGTCCTGAGAGAATTTATAATAACTGGTTATTATCACTGCTACTGCTATCTTTCAGTTAAAAGGCTTTGTTCCCCTTTTAATCTGGTTACACCTCATCTGCACATCTTTCTCTCTCCAAGCAGGAGTCCTTCTTCCAAGACATTGACCTCCTACAGAAACATGGGATTGTGAGTAGAGCAGAATAAAATGAACCCAAAGTCACAATCATATCAAACCAAAAGTCACACATAGTCTCTCAATTTCTACCTCCCCTTTCTACTTTGGTTTCTGCTCTCACCTCTCCCTCCTCCCGCATCTACAGAACATGGCAGACATCAAAAAGTTGAAGCTGGTGGGTATCTGCACGGTGAAGGGGATCCAGATGACCACCCGCAGAGCTCTGTGTAACATCAAGGGCCTGTCGGAGGCGAAGGTGGACAAGATCAAAGAGGCTGCTGGGAAAATGCTGGTGAGAAGAGATTTCACGTGTCGCGAACCTCCTGTCATTCTCAGTCAACTTTCTTACAACACAATTCTCTCTCCTTGTGGCCTTAGTGGCTGAGTTGAGAAATGACGTACAGAATGACGTAAAGATGTGTTACGTGTCAGATTGTGCTCTTTGCATCGCAGACCAATGGTTTCCAGACCGCCTTTGAGTACAGTGCGAAGAGGAAGCAAGTGTTCCACGTCACGACCGGGAGCCAGGAGTTTGAGTTAAGAATAGAGTAGAAGAGTAGTAGAATGAGGCTTTACCCTATTTATTGAATACACTGTTTGTTTGATTTCATATTTATTTACAATTAAATATATACTGGATGAGAAATTACCACCAGACAAATGCAGGTAAATTTTGGCTGCTCCATTAGACACGTTGGCACTTAATCAGCCATCATTTGGAGGTCCTGTTTTATTAAGAAAAATCTAGTTGGCTAGGAAAAACGTTAAAGTGGCGGGTGAAGTTTGGGATTTCCCAGAAACTGGCTTTTTAAATGTCCCTGGGTTGTCACAAAAGTTGTTACAACATATGAATTTTATCTCTCTGCAGTAAACTAATGGGTGGAGGTATGGAGAGTATGGCTATCACAGAGGCCTTTGGAGGTGAGTATCCATCCTGCCATACTGTGCTCTGCCATGACGTCCTTTTGTTAAATATATTATTAGACCTCTCCAGTATCGCTCACAGTTTGCAGCACTGGTTGACAACTGTATTTCGTCCTGCAGAGTTCCGCACAGGGAAGACCCAGCTTTCTCACACACTTTGTGGTGAGTGAATGAGGAAGGAGTGTTTATAAAACAACATTGGACGAGTCAAATAACCTGAATGTGTGTCTTTGCTGTCCAGTCACAGCTCAGCTACCAGGCGAGAATGGCTACACAGGAGGGAAAGTCATCTTCATCGACACAGAGAACACCTTGTATCCTCACGTTGTTGGAAAATACCAAGCGCCATTTGACACATGTTGTTTTGTGAGATGACAGATTCTTTGCTATATGTCAGTAGTGCTATCCTGTGTTATCCTTTACTTGTGTCTGTCTGGTTCCAGTCGCCCAGACAGACTGAAGGACATCGCTGACAGGTTCAACGTGGACCATGATGCTGTCCTGGACAACGTGCTTTACGCTCGAGCCTATACCAGTGCGAGGCCTGCGGTTAATTTACACTAGAAACCTTTTGACCATTTGTAGAAAGGTAGCCTCACTTCTGCTCTTCCCCCAGGTGAACACCAGATGGAGCTGTTGGACTTTGTGGCAGCCAAATTCCACGAGGAAGGAGGAGTCTTCAAACTGTTGGTATGAGACAGGGGAAACTCTAAAAACACTTGTCATCATATTATCATCTTTTGTGATTTAACTTTGTCCCTCTATTGCAGTCATCTTCCCTGTTCAGGTTTATTTCTTGTGTTCTTCAGGAGAACGTGCATGATAAACAAAACATAACTTCAGCAGCTGGGATTCAGAGTCCTCTCAGTCTCCATCTTGTCTGAGCCTCCTCTCTCCCCTCAGATCATCGACTCCATCATGGCTCTGTTTCGTGTGGACTTTTCCGGCCGGGGGGAGCTGGCTGAGCGGCAGCAGAAGCTGGCCCAGATGCTCTCCAGGCTGCAGAAGATCTCCGAAGGTCTGAGGACAGGGCCTACCTGTGTGGATTTATACAAAAGTCATGGGCCACAGCTCAACATTTAGTTTCTCAACAGGGAATGTGTGTAGAGGTGTAATATTCCCTGCACTGGTGATCATTGTACAGGGTTCCTACGGTCATGGAAAACCAAAAACAAATTGTTTTCCAGAATGTGTGGATAATGGAACATGTGAATATAGTGTTGGAAATGTCAGGGATCAGATATTCAACGTAAAAAAGGGGACATTTGGTCATGTAACAGTCTTGGAAAAGTCATGGATTGATTATCAAAAAGGTACATCGTTGGCTTTGATTTGTGTTTTTCCTAGAGTACAACGTAGCGGTGTTTGTCACCAACCAGATGACCGCTGATCCCGGTGCAGGAATGACGTAAGACATTGCGGATTCTCTCAGTCGTGGTTGCAATTCTGTTTTGTTGCCGACATATTTGGTGCAACATTATTTGAAGCTTTGATGGGATCTCTTTTTTTTGTTGTTGTCCCTTTCAGGTTTCAAGCCGATCCGAAGAAGCCCATCGGAGGTCACATCCTGGCCCACGCTTCCACCACGCGATTAAGTTTGAGGAAGGGGCGCGGAGAAATGAGAATCGCCAAGATATTTGACAGGTAGTTACTAAAGTCTGTGTAAATTCAAAGAGACTTTTAGATGCCACAAGAAGCCCTCGAATGCAACACATTACTTGTTCAACCTTCACCAAGGTCACTAAAATGTTGCATTACAGATTTTTGTTATTCCTGTGTCGTTGCTCTACTCATTTATCTTTTTTTTGTGGTTTTCCGTAGTCCTGAGATGCCTGAGAATGAGGCCACTTTCGCCATCACTGCTGGAGGAGTTGCTGATGCCAAAGAGTGAAGGGTGGTACAAAGAAGAGAGACAGACCAGTTATCATTATACCCGTTCCCATGTATTTTAATGTATTTAAGTTGTATTTATTCTACTTCTGTGCTGTTTGTTTATGGTATGGTTAAATAAAGTAAAAAAAACAGATGTGGTGTTTGTTACCTGATTTGTTACCTATTTCAAGATTCAAGATTCAAGACCTTTATTTGTCACATACACAGACGGGGTGTGCAGTGAAATGAAAAAGTGGCAATGCTCAACGGGAATGTGCAAAGGGCAACAGTACACAGTATTTACAATAAAAAAACCAACAATATTTACAGTATTACAGTAAGAGCTCTTATATAAAAAAACAACACAATATTTACAGTAAGAGCACTATAAAATTATAGTAATATGAGAAATTGTATGTATATATATATAAATTATGTGTAGTCATTACCTAAGTGTGTGTGTGTGTGTGTGTGTGTGCATAAGAGGGCAGTGTGTGTGTCTTGGTGGGGGCCCTGGTGAGGTCAGAGTTCACAGTCCTGATGGCCTGAGGAAAGAAACTCCGTCTCAGTCTCTCTGTTTTGGCAGCGTGACTGCGGAGGCGCTTGCCTGACCGCAGCAGCTGAAACAGTCCGTTGTTGGGGTAGGTGAGGATCCTTCATGATCCTGCAGGCTCTGGTTCTGCACCTCCTGGTGTACAAGTCCTGCAGGGTGGGGAGTGTAGTTCCACTACTCTCTGCAGAGCCTTCCTGTCCTGAGCGGAGCTGTTGCCAAACCAGGCAGTGATGCTTCCTGTCAGGATGCTCTCCACAGCTCCAGAGTAGAAGGACTGAAGGATCCTCCGGGAGACTTTAAATTTCCTCAGCTGCCTGAGGTGGTAAAGGCGCTGCCTCGCCTTTCTCACCAGAGTGTCTGTGTGTGTTGTCCATGTCAGATTATTTAATGATGAGGCAGAGAGAGAAATGGGGGGAACGAGGAGATAAGAGGGAGGGAGGAGAGAGCGTTCATAAGGGATGGATGGGGAGACAAGGTGTGAAGAGGAATAAAGAAAGGGAAAGGAGAAAAGAAGTAAGGAAAGGAGAGAGCAGGCTGGTAGAGACAGCAGCCGTCAGGTGGCCCCTAGTGGTCACTTCAGGAACTACACGGGCTGTAGACCACCTCGCGTCGGCCACTGGCTCCATATGCTTCCCAAAACAAGGTGCAGCAGAGCAATGGCAACTCCACTAAACGCGCTGCTGAGAGTCTAAACACTCTACGAATCAAACACGTTTTAACGGAACCGTAAATTCCACCCCCTTTTCGCGGCGCAGGGAAGCTTGTCAACTCCGGAAAAGCAGCGATGGACCCGAGAGACACAGCCCCGGATTCGTGGGAACTGGAGGAGGATGCCGAGGCCCCGGCTGCCGCGGAGGATCTCCACACCGCCCTGGCCGCCCTCAACGTCAACGCCAAGCCGTTTGTCCCCAACGTTAACGCCCCGGTGTTCGTACCGAGCTTTCTTCAAAGCGGCGCCGTGGAAACCCCAGCGTCTGACGGTAGGTTCCCGGTTGCTGTCTGTAATAATACGGCGCGAGCTAAGACAGTTGGAAGTTAGCTGAACTTGCTAGCTTGCTAATTCCGCTAGCCTTCCTGCCTGCAACTCGCTGAGCCCAGTGCCAAGAGTCAGGCGTTCACAGCAGTCAACAAGTCGGCTCGGCGTTCATGTTTTATAGTTAGGAGCTAAATGATGTGGCAGAGACATCCATAACGGAAAACAACTTGACACCCTCTGTCAAATATGTGTGAAAGTTTGAAATTGTCTTTGTTTTTTCCCCCTCAAAGGTGCTGATCCAGTTGCCAGTATGGAGGTGGCAGAAACAGTCGGTATGAAGCCACCCTGTGTTGTGTTGCATGTTCATCACGTTATTCGGCTACCAATCTGTCAGCCGGGCGGTTCAGGTGTGGTTCACTGTCCTCGCACCTGTGCCAAGGGTGGTTGTTGGCACGCTCGCACCTGCAAGCGGGGCTGAAACCTCAAACCCAAACCAAGCATATCAGGAGAGCGGTGAAGCTCACTTTGGAGCTTTTACTCTCGTGTCCCATAGTAGCTTCATTTCTTGCCTGTGTGCTCAGGCCATTCTGGAGGCCACCAGGCTGTATTTGGGGTGTTGGCACCGGCAAAGCCATGTGCCTTTAGGCCTACAATATGATGCAACCTCACTTGTCCATGCCCAAAATAGACGCCCCCATTGGCACACACTGAAAGATACCAAGCGCTGCGTGTCCAGTGCCACAAGGCCTGCTATTCGTCAAAGCGTTTTCAATGTGTTCGCAGCTGATTTGCCGTAGAGAAACACTTGCCACGCCGCCCCACGCCGAGCAGATTTTATTTGCCGGAGTTCGTTTTACATTTTCCCCCGGAGGTGGAACGCTCTGTGCACCTAGACTCAGATTACACAGAATTACTTAGATTACAGATTTCTTTCTCGGAGAGCGGCCAGCCCTGCAACTGTACCCAGGAAGAGAGAGAGATAGAACGAGGGACAGAGTGAAAGGATGAGATGTGGTGAATGCCAAAGAGAAAGCAAGAGAGTCAGTTGGCATAGAGAGGCAGCCGCCAAACCACTTCTTATCAGCGTACATTCCCCCCAACCGCCTTCTGTATCTCCAAGTGACAGCCGTTCGTGGAGACTCCTCGTTCTAATACCTGCCATTTCCTCGATGAAGCGTCTTCTTCACACTGCCTCGAACGTTTTTTTTGAAACACAGGCGACGATTGCCGTGAGAGCAGACACTCGGGATACGTCGTGAGTGGCTTTTCCGACTTGTGTTTCTCCCAGGAGTGTAAATGACGAGGGCTGAAGAGGAAACAGCCGGAGTGCATCATTTCATAGTTACGGAAACGGAGGGCTTATTTGTGCGTTGCCATGGCGAGGTGCTTTCTTCAGCACTTTCTGTCTGGATGCGGCGTCATATTCTCCTCGGTGTGTGTGACTCATTTGCTCAGTGGAACCGTTGCCTTGATAATGTTATAACTTGGTGAACAGCCGCCCGACGTTGCAGTTCTCTATAGATTGTTTACAAAAAGCAGATTAGTTTTTTTTGCAGTGCTAAGGGGAATGATGTCACGTGCTGTTTATAGTGTCCTGCATGAGGGGAACCCAGTGAAGTCACACCCAGCATGAGCAGGTCTATGTTGGTGTGCGGTGCGTTCACAGATCAGGAAGTCGCTCGGTGATTTTCTAACTCTGGTGGAGTAAATACTGCAGCACTTCGGTGTTAACAGGTGGAGTTTTTCAGTCACTATAAGCACCTTCAAATCAAAAAGGACCAAAGATTAGGAGCGCTCGTTGGTTTTTAGTACCCCTTCCTAAGAGCACCTGTTGATCGCTTTCTGCCATGGACATTTCTGGTGCTAAAAAAGGTCTGAGGCACTTTTTTTTGGCGATAACTGAAACTTAAAAGCCTTTTTGTTTCACATTGGCAATTTGAAAATGTAAAGCCGACCGGTGCGTTTCAGCTGAGATGAGTTCAGGACAGGATAGTTGGTTACCAGCTGATCTAGAGTCAACCAACCTACTCAGAGCTGTTGGCTACAGCAGCACACACAGCGCCGGTCTGGAAGCCGGCTAGCAGGTCGACGGGTAAACACACATGCCTAATCGTTTCAGCTCCAGTGGAGAACGGAGGCACAGAGGCAGACATGACCACAGAAGAAGAGACGTGGGAGCAGAAGGAGGAGCCAGGAGGAGGCGGGGGAGGCGGAGGAGGGGAGGAGGAGGCGCTAGTGGCAGGAAGTCCCTCTGAGGGGGGTGGTGGCCAGACGAAGGAAGAAGAGGAGATGATGGAGGAGGAAGAGGAGGAGATGCCCATGCCCAAAGTCCCCCCGGCCCAGCCCGACGCCCCCAAGAAGGAGCATGTCAACGTGGTGTTCATCGGTCACGTGGGTGCGTCTCCTTTCTGATTCCCTTTTTGTTTCAGGTGGAGTTCGTGTCTCAGGACGTCTGCAGCAAGTCGCGTTCATTTTTATAATTCCCTCTCCTTCCTGTCTTTTCAGATGCTGGCAAATCGACTATCGGAGGACAGATCATGTGAGCGATCAATTCTTCATATCCTTAAAAACTGTGATCTCAAAATATCTGCCGGGTCCTGTGTTTTGATCGTTGCTCCCGTTTGTTCCGACCCGTCCTCCGCCGTCTGTTTTCGCCGGCTCTTCAAGGTTTTCTTGTTGTTTTTCTGCTCCAGGTACTTAACTGGAATGGTGGAGAAGAGAACCTTGGAAAAATATGAAAGGGAGGCGAAGGAAAAGAACAGGGAGACATGGTGAGAACGGCTGGTGTTGATACTGGGATTTGGCCTTGTGCGAACTGAGGAATGGGGCTGAAACATTCCTTATCGCGGCGTTCCTTTCATGACATTCCTCTTATTCTTCGTTGTCTGACAGCAGCTTCACATTTTTTTTCATCATTTATTACATTTATTCCACGATGAAAGCCGTCCGAAGCTGTGTTTGTTGTTCTGTGATATTTTGCTGTTTTGAGATGTGTCTTACCACCGGTGTTGTGTCAATCAACGTCGCCGTGCGCCTGCCGCCCCCCCCCAGGTACCTGTCATGGGCCCTGGACACAAACCAGGAGGAGAGAGACAAGGGGAAGACAGTGGAGGTCGGGAGGGCTTACTTCGAGACGGAGAAAAAACACTTCACCATCCTGGACGCCCCCGGACACAAGAGCTTCGTCCCCAACATGATTGGCGGGGCGTCGCAAGCTGACCTGGCAGTCCTGGTGAGGCACACACACACACACACACACACACACACACACACACACACACTCTTTGTAGGCTGTCCATTGTGTAGAGGACGCGCCAGTTCCTGACACAGTTAACAGCAAGCGGCGCTCACAGAAATGTTGACGGTGGTTTTGTTTTGCGAACGACACAAAAGAGAAACGTGTTTATATATGAAGGTTTCATAGTGGGGTTTCAAGGTATTACACCACGGGGAATTGACCCGACCTGATCATGAAAATAAGTTCACTAAGATATAAACAGCATGAAATGAATCCACACGAGATGATGCTTTCAGTTGCTGTCCGTCACCGTGCGCCCGTCTCCTCTTGGCTCCTACCAGGTGATCTCCGCCAGGAAGGGGGAGTTTGAGACGGGCTTTGAGAAGGGCGGCCAGACGCGGGAGCACGCCATGCTGGCCAAAACGGCAGGAGTCAAGCATCTGATCGTCCTGGTCAACAAGATGGACGACCCCACCGTCAACTGGAGCCTAGAGAGGTGAACGGCGCAGACTGGATCAGTTGTCAGATCCGGACAGGAGGCGTTTCTCTCTATTTTTAATTTTTTTATCCCAAATATTTGACTCAACGAACAGTCATGGACTCAGAATGACTCCATACCAAGTGCACTAAATGTACAGGGTTGTTTCTTGCAGGATCTGTTCGGGCCGATCGGGTCCTTTTGTTAAGTCACTGCCGATATGGAGGTTCCTCTCTGACCACAGCTACATAAAAGCAGTCTGCAAAACTTTTATTTTCTTTAATTTTCTTTATTAATTTACTTGTTCAATAATGTTTATTGTAAGTGAATTGTTCATTTAAAGGCCCGATGTATCACAGAGTTTCCCCCACTGTTGAATAGGTGAGATGATAGTGGTCTAGATGCTGTTTCAAAATTCTGGGGGAAACAATAAATACCTGAAAATGGTCAAATTAAAAAATATTGGCATCGTTATCGGCCTTTAAAAACCTGATTTTTCCTGATTTTCTGCATGTTACAGTAAACACCCCCATGCTAGCTGTCAGTCAGACGCTCCTCCTCGGTTCCCCCACCTTGTCGTTACGTGTTTTGATATTGCAGTAAGCGAGCCGTCCTTCCTGTTCCCCCAGGTATGAGGAGTGTAAGGAGAAACTGGTGCCATTTCTGAAGAAGGTGGGTTTCAACCCCAAGAAGGACATCCACTTCATGCCTTGCTCCGGACTCACAGGGGCCAACCTCAAGGACCCCCTGACCGAATGCCCCTGGTACACGTAAGTCACGCTGTGCGAATGGGGGGGGTTTCTGCTACAACTTAAACTTGTATTTCATTATTAACTATATAACAGAAGTATCTCCACAGATCCCAACATTGTCGGAAACTAACTTGTTTGTTGAATGACCATAGTGGCATCCAAAGTTCACCAGCCACTTTCACTATTTTACCAGCCAAGTAGAGTGAAGCCTTGAATGATGGTCGGTTACCCACAGCACCGTTGTGGCTGGTAGAGTAGACAACCGTTTACAGCCACTGTGGAAATCTACCAGCATCGTGGTGATTTCCCAACATGCCGCTCAACGTGATGCTTCCTTTTTTGTTTTTGTCTTGTCACTATTGACTCATTTGGGTCACTAACCTGGTTATTGATGAGGTTAAACTACACTGTGACCCTCTGAAGCCCGAGTCAGCCTGGGCCACACGTACCAAATAAAACAGTAGAAGAAGGTTTGCACTTGGCAGACATTTTTATTCCAAGCAGCTCACAGTACCATTAGTGCAAACCTTCTTCTACTGTTTTATTTGGTACGTGTGGCCCAGGCTGACTCGGGCTTCAGAGGGTCACAGTGTAGTTTAACCTCATCAATAACCAGGTTAGTGACCCAAATGAGTCAATAGTGACAAGACAAAAACAAAAAAGGAAGCATCACGTTGAGCGGCATGTTGGGAAAAAAGTGACGTATTCTCTGTTCAAGCACATGGAGCCACCGGATTAACACTGTTAGATACTTGTGTTGATGTGATGGTGTGTGAGACTTGCAGGTACACCAGGGCACAAAAATACACCCCTTTGTCCAAAACTGCAACCTGTCCTGTCTGTTCTCTACCAGGGGGTTGCCATTCATCTCCCACCTGGACAGTTTGCCAAGCTTCACCAGAGTCAGCGACGGACCAGTCAGACTACCTATCGTAGACAAGTACAAGGTGAGCAGCTGCAGATTCGATTCTCTCCTTCAGGGGAAAATGGGAAGACTGGCTGGTGGTGGTGGTGGTGGTGGTCGTCGTCGTCTTCCCCGCTGGACTGTCCTGAGTGGGCACAAAAACTTTGGGTTTGTTTGTTTAGTTCACATGGTGGAAAGCTAATGCAGCATGTCCAGTTTTTCATTCTCCTTCTCCTTGGGTGTCCTTCCAGGAATTCACACACACACACACACACATTGCATAGCCATTTTCTCTCTTGGATAATTCAGCTTGTTGGCGTCATCCCAGTGTCGATTTTGGAAGCGGCACAACACCGAGGTGTGGATGGAGTCGAGTTATTTCTCTCCTCACACTCACCCTTTCCCCTCCATCCTCCTCCCCTCTCTCTCTCTCTCCGTTGTCTTCCTCCCGTCATGTACTCCTCTCTTCCTGTGATTGCGTAAGAGCCTTTGGTAGAGGTTATGACACTAAGTAGTCCTAACTGAGCCTGGTGTTCTCCCGCTGTAATGGGATCATGGTCCCGTTAGCTGGGAGCTGCATAACGTGCTGTTTGTTCTCTCAACCCCGTATGAAGACGATAGCGGTGCCACGACCACGTTATTGTACTCGTTTTCCAACGTAGAGCAACTCATTGAACTGTGTGTAATCATATATCACAATGTTAATAAGTAATAATTGTACAATATTGGTTTATCCTCTACAGTTAAACATTTTATTTCATTTAAAATTTCCACTATCGTTTTAAAAAGTCCAAATGTGAAAAAGTGGAGTCAAATTATTTCAGCTAAATAATCAAGATGGTCTCTAGTCATGATCATGCAGCCCTTCCTAGTCAGAGACACTAAACGGCTCTGATCCCTTCTCAACCTGTGTGCGTGCGTGTGTGTGTGTGTGTGTGTGTGTGTGTGTGCGTGTGTGTGTGTGTGTGTGTGTAGGACATGGGCACAGTGATCCTTGGGAAGCTGGAGTCAGGATGCATCAGCAAAGCACAGCAGCTGGTCATGATGCCAAACAGGGTAAGACCTGGTCTGTAGTAATCCTCCTCACATGGGGCCAGTTCAGGATTTACTGGAAATAACCTGCAGGCCTCGTCCTGGTGTCACTTGTATTGTGGTCAAGACAGTCAGAGAGACTGTCCTGTAAACGAAAGGTCACAGGTTCAGATCCCACACCAGCCATGTGTCCCGTTAAAGACACTGATCACCAACCGCCTCACTCACTTCCTGTCTGTCGTCTCAGTCATGTTATGAAGCTTTGGTCATGTGATAGTAAGTAAATAAACCTTTTATTTAGAAAGGTTTTTATGTGCACCTTGAATAAGTTCTAAAGTACAATAATAAAGTAAAAAGACAAAGATACAGACAACACAATACACCCACCATGACAGTACCATGACCAGGCCAGTGGAAATACGAGACTTTTAAGATGTACGTCTTTGGACTACAAAGCTTAGGGGCCACGACAGCAAAGCCACAATGACGTTTGGTGTTCATCCTCAACCTGGGGACAGTCAAGAGTCCCTGTCCTGAAGACCTGAGGGTGCTGACCGCGGTGGAGGGCCACAGCAGCTCGGTTAGATGTGCCTGGAAGAGAAATGTAAGTGTGGTAAAAGGTGGTTGTTAGATTTGCTCTGTGGTCGTTGCAGCACACGGTGGAGGTGTTGAGCCTGCTGAGCGACGACGTGGAGACGGACGATGCGGATCCCGGGGAAAACCTGAAGTTGCGTCTGAAGGGCATCGAGGAGGAGGAGATCCTCCCCGGCTTCATCCTCTGTAACGCAGAAAACCTCTGCCACTCTGGCCGGACATTTGACGCACAGGTAAAGACCAAAGCAACCGCCGTGCGATGGCCAAATCCACCGCATGTCGGTCGTCACGGGCGACCCTGGTCATCCATTGGTGGGAGAATTTGAGCCAGTCCCTCCCTCCCGGTTGAAGGATCAGGCAACCGCAGGCTAAATCAAATAGAGTTAGTTCTTATTTATCCCATGTGATGTCTGTAAGAGCTAAACTCTCCACCACACTCCCACTTTCCTGATCTACTGCTCCATGCAGGCCAGAATGAACTCAGAGGGTGTGGACAAAATAACAGAAATACCTAACAACATATATCAAATACCTAATAAGGACCAACTGTTTGTCTTTGCCAGTGCAGTTTGCCCACGTTTGGCATGTGCTGTCACGGTTTTTGAGACCGTCGCCTCTTGCATGGTTAAATAATGTTGCAGCATTATTCTCGGTGAATCAAATAATTCAGATTTTCTGACTCCGATCCTCTCTAAACTTTCCATATTGCTCATTTTCTGACGTTGTACTCTGATTTCAGATTGTCATCATTGAGCACAAATCAATCATCTGCCCTGGCTACAATGCCGTCCTTCACATCCACACCTGCATTGAAGAAGTGCAAATCACAGTAAGCCACAACTGCGCTTTCCAAGCTTTTTTTCTCAAACCTTTTGCCATATTATATTTCTGTTTTGCTCGGCCAGCCGTTTGAGCTCACCTGCCAGCTTCACTGGACTAAATTGTTCTGTTTGATCCGGACTGCAGGCCTTAATCTGTCTGGTGGACAAGAAGACGGGGGAGAAGAGCAAAACGAGACCACGCTTTGTGAAGCAGGACCAGGTCTGCATCGCCAGGCTCCGGGCAGCAGGAACCATCTGCCTGGAGACGTTCAAAGACTTCCCTCAGATGGGCCGATTCACACTGCGAGATGAAGGTGTGTGTGTGTGTGTGTGTGTGTGTGTGTGTGTGTGTGTGTGTGTGTGTGTGTGTGTGTGTGTGTGTGTGTGTGTGTGTGTGTGTGTGTGTGTGTGTGTGTGTGTGTGTGTGTGTGTGTGTGTGGAAGTGGTACCCAGGGACACAAAAAGCAACACACAGAATAAACCACATGTCTCTGCAGTGGTCTCTTTTACCACAGCCATTACACCATGCTACCAATATCAATTTGAGAATGATCTATTGAGGTAAATATGCTACGGCCAGCAGCTTTTTTTTAAATAATGAAATTCTCGAGTTAACATTTCACTCCTCCCTCGCCATATGCTCCTCTTCCTCCAGGCAAGACCATCGCCATCGGCAAAGTGCTGAAGCTGGTGCCAGAGAAGGACTAATGCAGCAGCGTCAGCATGCATGGAGATCTTCCACTTTTTAACCAGAGGAGAACGCTGCTAGAGCCGACCCAAACAGCTACTCTCTCTTTACACACAACTATGCTGAAGAGAAGAAGAAGGAGGAGGAGGAGGAGAATAACTCAGATGAAGAGTCCAGTGTGCCAGCTTTCTCATATTGAGAGCTCAGCTATGCCGCTAATGTAGCTATATATCCCCCTTCTTTACTCCCTGGGCTAACCGCGCTGCTGGCTGGCCACACCGTTTTGTTTCTGGAATGGAGATGGAGATGGAGATGGAGATGGATGCAGATGCAGTGTTGCTGAGTTTTTTTGTGGGGGGAATAAAATAAATGATAAACAAAGATGGGTTTCATATCCTGTTAAAAGACCAGAGTTAGCCTGTGATTATGATTTGCAAAGTACATCACCCTTTTAAGAATGATATTGAGAATTCAATGGAGGTTTTATTTGGTTTCGAGGATTGCTGTACCAAAATTTTAGTTTGGTCTCTGTCCAGATGTTGAGGTTTCCTCGGATTGACCTCGTTCAACCCCGATGATCAAAGGACACAGTCACACTGTTCCGCAACCTAAGCTGAAAATAAATCGAGCTGAAATGGACAATGTGTTTTTGGTTTTTCTTCCCCCGTGCACAGAAACGAGTCTTGCTAATAAAGTTTTGAGGTTTGACTTGCGTGTGACGTAGCGTTCATGATGTGCGCATGCGTGCCTCCGGTTAACACGTGAAGCAGGCAGCATGGCTGAGAAGACCGAAGAGGTTGTGTTGGACCGGGCTCAGGTAATAAACTGGCTATTCCGTTACATTCAAGCAGCTTATGTGCAGCCTGTCTGTTAGTACACGTTATGACGTGTGTGATAAATGTTACAACTGGTACGAGGTGAAACCGGTGGTAAACTAGCTAACGTTAGCTTGTTAGCTAGTTGACACGAAGCTGGTTGACCAAAACTTTTGAAACTCGTGAATTTCGTTAGACTCCAGGGTGTCTCCAGGTCCGGTAACAGTCCTGGTGTTTTTAGTTAGGGTTGGGGTTGAATTCAAGCCCTTGACTTGTTCTTAACGTGGCTAAACGTTGACTTTGAGTCTTAAAAAGTTGCTTTTTCTTGGTGCACTACTTCTCTAGAGAGAACTCGTGTTTGCTTGCACGTACTTGTTATAACTTACTGCCACTGTTTCCTTACTCTTCAGGCTTTAAAGTGTCACTCACAAGCTCCTTAAAACATCTGAAGTTTAATTTTTAACTAATCTGTTGTCACCCTTGATTGAGATGTCGTGTTTTGTAACTCTACCGTCGATGTGTTTCTTAGGTGAAGAAGGCCGTGCAAGCCGTGCAGGCTTTCCTGAAATCCAAATCCACCCAGGAGTCTCTGTTCCTGGATGACACCCAGCAGGTCAGCCTCCTGTTCACCCTCTGGAAGATCCCCAAACGGGCACAAACCATCCGCATGTGAGTCCCACAAGACCAGATCCAGCAGCTGTCATGTCCCTGACATGGAGATTTTTTTCCTTTTTTGATTTTTAGTTTTTACTAGGCAGTGTTTTTTAAAGTTTTATTGATAGAAGTCAATTTATCCACATTTTTTCAAGTAACCACTTTAAAATCCTGCACCCAAAGTTCCTCGTCTCTTTTTTGCACATTTCTTAGTCATGGAATTCTCAATTTGTGTTTTCCAGGCCTGGAAATTTACAAAAACTAAAAACATTTCACTTGTTTCATTTACGTCAATGTTTTTAACACCTACGTTTTGTTTTAGTCCAGAGTAACAACCTTGTTTGTCAGTAAGTCATCAAGTCACCTCTGAACCGGTGCAGAGATGCCGATACGTGTCCAAAGTGTGATTCTGGTGTTGCCCCCCCCCTCAGCCCCCTGCCCCATGGCCAGCGCCCAGACACAGACGAGGTTTGCCTCTTCACCAGAGATGAGCCCAACATGACCTCCGACCAGACCCAGAGGTTCTATAAGAAGCTTCTGGAGGAGAAAGGCGTCCAGAATATCACCGAGGTACTAAACAGTCTCCTGATGCAGCACTGAGAGTTGGTGGTCGGATTAATTTGAGCATCATCAAATGTCTAGTGGAGTATCGTTATTATTAATCCTCAGTTTTTGTCTACCGGTCATAGTGGCTGCCGCAGTATTCACAAAAATATGTTGAAAGTCATTCTGAGAAATGTAGGAAATCAGTAAGTGAAGTAGATGAGGCAGGTTGAGGGACACTATCACTTTTAATACTTTCATTACAAGATGAAAATTTTTTCTTGATGTCCAAATATAGCAAGATGTTAAATAGCACCCCAGCAAATCCTCTAGTTCAGTGTTGGACTGGGTGGACAACGGATGGTGCAACAGAGACCTCAGAGTGTATCCAGGTGGACCTCCTCGCTGTGGAGCCCGTCTCTACAACTTTGACACACTTTCCATAGTATCTGTAGTAGTCGATGTCTATGAAACGCCCCGATCATCTCGTCAGAGTGCAGCTACTCACAGCGATGTGTCCCTGTGTCTGGGTCAGATCATCCCCTACAAGGTGCTGAGGACGGAGTACAAGCCCTACGAGGCCAAGCGCCGTCTGCTGGGCAACTTCGACGTGTTCCTGTCCGACGACCGCGTTCGACGCCTGTTGCCTTCGCACCTCGGGAAACACTTCTACGAGAGGAAAAGGTAAGAGCTCAGATTTTTGACTTTCATACCAATACGAAGTTCAATGCTACTACAATACCACAGCAGACCATCAGTGTGTTGCCACATTGAGCTGGACAGCTTTGTAGTAACTCCTACACTACGGCCGGGGGTCCGCCAGCTTTGTAAGCAAATCGTTGGATAGTTTTGCTCCCTGTACCAGTTTTGTCAACCAGTTCAGGTGCGCTGGTTTCCAGGTCAGCTTGCAGAACACATTTGGTGCAAGTAGTGAATGTTTCTTATGTCATGCATTTTGCACTTCACCTTGAATTACTTCTACAAATCTGCCTTCCATCTACTTGTCTGTAGCGTTGTTCTGCAGCTACAGTGACTATAAGTGCACTGTGTGTCTTTCCCAGAGAGCCCCTGTGTGTGAACCTGCAGAGCAAAGAGCTGGCCAGAGACGTCCAGAGAGTCATCCAGGGCTCCAACATGAAGGTGTCCAACAAGGGCTGCTGCTGGTGAGACGTTGTACTACTGATGGCTAACAAAGACGGATGAAACTACTTCATTCAGACCTGTGTAGCATCTTTACTATTTATTATTGAACAAATGATATGATGTCAAGTAGAGGTGCACCGATAGTCTACTGTAGTGTTGGAGTCCGATCCAGCTCCCGGCCTTCAAAATAAAAGTGATATATGATGTAAACAGAATTTCTAGGAAAAAAAACAATTTTCATTCACTATAGAGTCTCCCTTAAATATATTCACTCAGGTACTTTGTGTTACTGGAAAAAACTGCAACACATGGTCATTGACGTGGGTTTTATTCTGCAATTTTGACTGGAAGGCATTATTTTTTTTAGTCCGACTGGCTTGACACTGGTAAGCAAACTAACATGAAAATACTGGAATGATGCTGTTTGTGGAGAAATAACATTCTGCACACTTTCTATTTTATTTCATGTAATTGAGGATTGTTATACAATTTTCAGTACATACTTTGATCAAATGAAGCACTTGTTCCTGTAAATGTGTTTTATAATAGGCAGCGTGAATGAATGTTAACTGAGTAATCGGTACTTGAATTGTACGGTACTTAAAGTACTCAGTAGTCGTGTCGGTTCTATAAAGTTGGTATTGTTGTGTATCTCTAATGTCATGAAGTATAAAAAAGGCACCTCAGCAAACCCTGTCCTTCCTGTTAGTGTTTGATAGGGCAACACTGGTGCCACAGAGACTCACTGTCTATCCAGATGGACCTCCTCTTCCTGTGGAGCCCGTCTCTACAACTTTGATACAAACGATGAACGACGATGTCTAGTTACTGTTCTTGTACAGACGTGATCACAAAAATAACCCGTCACGGTGAACTGTGTTTGTTTTAGCATGGCCCGCGTCGCCCACTCCGGCATGACGGCAGACGAGGTAACGGAGAACATCGAGGCTGCTGTCCAAACAGTGGTGGCCAAACTACGTACGGTGAGTCTGACGGCGTCCTGGCAAATACATCGTCGGTCTTTTTGTTCAATGTATTTTTAATTTATTTATCTTTGGTAAGTTGAAGTGAATCCATGGTACTCAAATGGGGAAGCACACAGTAAAGTTACAATACATGATCGGTGTATATGTGATGCAATTGGTTGGCAGAATGTGTATAAAGTCCATTTTGCTCTTTGCAGAAAGGACCAGTGATAAAGCTCATCCATTTAAAGAGCCAGACGTCGGTGTCCCTGCCCATCTACACCTCCGACCTCAGCCACCTCACCGTGCTGGAGGACGCCCAGAGGCAGGCCCAGGCTGCCAGGGCCGAGGTGTGTTCTCCGTTCACTCCACCGTCATGTCTTGTGTCTGAGCCCGGTTCACCGGGACAATATTTAGACTCACCAGTTTGTGTGTTTTCAAATGTCAGCGCGTTGCAGCTAAAAAGCAGACCAAGATGAACCAGGAGGAGAACACAGCAGACACAAAGACAGACTCTGCTCCTAAGGAGGAGAAAGAGGAGGAGATGCCACAGCTGGTTCCCATAGTAACGCCTAGCAAAAAGCCCAAACTGGAGGTCAGTACTACAACACAGCTCGGCTGCTCGATTTAAACACTTGGAATGAGTTTACTAGCAATAAGTACAGTTTGGTACAAAAGCGATCTAAATTACAGCAGACTGAAGATGTTCTCTCGTTTCCTGTTTGTCATAGAAGCCATCCAGGAAGAAGGGTCTGGAGAAAGCCCCCAAACCTGCCGCAGGGAAGAAAGGCAAACTGACCAAGAAGGCTGGAAGAGTTCCCTCTCCGAAACTAAGAAGAAAAGCACCTAAATCCAAATGATCCAGTGGAGCTTCTGTTCACGCCCCCCCTCCCCCCCCCCCCCACACACACACACACACACACAACATGGACTTCTGACCTTCTGAAGATGCTGGACCTGTGGAGGACTGGTCCATGTGTTCACTGAGTTTTGTCTTTCCAGAAAGCAGAAACGTTTTGTCTTTTTGCTTGAATGAAGCAGATTATAAAATGTACTAATCTGAAGTTATCCCTCGTCTACCATGTCAACGTGTTTTGTAAGAACAAATTGTAATATAACCATTGAAAGTGGTTATTGCCACTAACTGCTCATGTACATTAGATTTATCATTTACTGTACTATAAAGATTAAATGGGACATGAAAAATGTTTTTTTTTTCCTATTTGATGAAACATGCTTCGTCCTAGCAGGTTGTTGAGTCAGAGGTCGTCTTTTCAACCACTTGGCCGTGGGGCAGTAATGTGACAGGTATACATCAGGGAAAACCTGATTCACTTGAGAATGAACACCAAGATATGTTGTAGATACCCTAAACTAGTGGTTCTCAACGTGGGGTCAAGACCACGTTGAGTCACTGAACCTGAACAATAGATCTGATATAGTTTTATCAGGTTATTTGTTATGATAAAGTGTTTGAAGCTTCTAATCGTCCAGTGAAGGAAATGAAAATCCTCTGGTGTCAGTTGCTTGTTCACACCTGCAGCCTAGCGTTGAGTTGTAATCTCTTCACTAGGGGGGGAGGGGTCGTGAGCCAAAAGGGTTGAGAGCAGCACTAAGCAGCATCACTGGCCAGTAACTGTTTTTCCTGCAACCAATAAATGCTCTGCCGTGTTGATGCAGCTTACCTGAAGTGCTCCGGCCTTGGGGAGTGTTTGCCCGCGGTGGATCCAGCCGCCGGTGCATGTATAGCTGCCGGCTAGATCAGATGACATGTCCATTGTTGCAGGGATAATACTCAGGGTTGTACAGCTGCTGCCTGCTGCTACCACAATGATGCTGAGTGTGCAAGATTACAACCTGTATGAAGCTTTGTCCCTTCAAAACATTGTGTGCTCTATAAGGCAGGTACAGGTACACAAGTTGAACATTGCAAGTCAATTATGATTTCTGCCACACTACTTTCATATTAAACTAGTGTACAGTATTCAACTGATAGGCTGTAGAGGTGGAATGATGAGGTATTGCGTGGCCAGCCTATCAATGGTGATGATGTCAGCAGCTGGAGGGGGTCGGTATTCATCCAAACCCTCTGTTGTGGGCGTTGTGGGCCGTCTGGAATTACAGGGGGTGACCAGAGGCTGCTGGGCTGGAGGACCAGAGATGCAACAGGTCGAAACTCATATGAGTGATCCTATAGTCCCTAATCCTCATGCAGCTGCAGCCACTTTCAACAGGGATTGGATGAGCGGGTCAAGGTGCAGAAGATCAAGGACAAGAAAACAAGAAAACCAGCCGTGGCCGTTCAGTGATGGGTGTTTGACTTGTTGACGGTTCTCAGAGGGAAGCAGCATCCTCACATCCTCTGGATTAAATATGGAGGATTTTAGAGGAACTTCATCTCCAGATGGCGATGTGAATTCAGGGAGGCGAAGCCTGTGTCCAGAACCACCACACCCCTGCGCTGCAGTGCCCCCGAGCTGGGCCTACTTCCACAAGCCCATCATAGCGATGGTGATGGGAGCTCTGATGTCTGCCGTGGGTGCAGTTCTCTTCCTGCTCCACTCCTCGGGGGTGAGCGAGGCGTCCCACTCGGTCGCCTCGGCCTGCCTGACCATAGGGCTGATGTTCGTGGTGGTGGGGCTGGTGTGGATACCCATACTGAAGGAGAAGCTGAGACGCAAACGCTCGGGCCAAGGGGCTTGGACAAGGAGTCGCTCTGTGAGCAGTGTGTGAAGGAGGAGGAGCAGTGAAGGCACCATGAATGAGATAATAAATGGTATTGTGTGTAAGGGTGGACTCAGGGAAACCTTGAGATGCATGCCGGGGCCCCAGGGGACCCTCGGCTTGCATCAGGAAAGCAGAAACCCTTTTCAGGAAACTTCAAACATCCAAAACAATAATCTACTTCCTGTGCTTTCCAGCTGATAAAACCTTGAGTTCATTGTACTTTGAACTGTATCACTGAAGGTTGTTTCACGTGCGTCTCTCAGCCGGTGAGCACTGCTCTTACAGGTATACCAGCTAACCTGAACCGTCACACCACCTGCACCTGCTTCCACATTTGGAAAGTACTACGGCATCACGAGACTTTGGGATAAGACAGAAAACATTTGGATTGGAGGAACTCCTCTGCCACCATGTCGACGTCTGTGCAGCTGGAGCCTGTCTCGGAGACCAGGTATGGAGGAGTCGGCCGCTGTAAGTGCTCCTTTTGGTTCGCGGTGGCCCACGACGTACTCGGGGTGTTCATCATGATGGTGGGGGTGTTTGGAGGGCTGGTCGTCCACGACTTGTTCATCTACGCGGGGGCCATCGTCATCTTCCTCAGCCTGATCTGGTGGGTGTTCTGGTACTCCGGGAACATTGACGTGCCACCCGAGGAACTGGAGGACGACGTCGGCATGATCAAGCTAAAGAACCGTGGGATCAGCCGGGTGGTGAGACGCGTGTCTGACCGCCTTTCCACTGGAATCAGGAACTCGTTCAGAAAAAGTGGCAGGTCCAGCCGAGAGGGCAACACGGCGCCTCGGCCTAAAGACACTGGTCAGCAGCAAAATACAGATGTGTCACTTTCCATTATCTATGAAAACACTATGACCTCTTCATCTAAAGAACCGGTGAGAGAAACACTGTCAGTATGACCTGCAACGTTAGAGACGTTCAACAGTGACCAGGCATCTGGACTCTGAGTGTTTCTTTTACATTTCATTTCATTCTGCTTGCATTCATGTTTGCTGTGCTGGAATGCACTAGTAATGATTAAGCAACACCAAGGTCTCTGGATCCACATGTTCTTATCTAGCAGATAACATGTAAACTTTGCACACACACACACACACACTGTAAATAGCACTGATATTGAAGCCCCAAACAGACTCATCTGTCACTATCTTGTTATCAATGGTTTATTTGGAGCCTTTGCAGATGAGGGATGTGATGATTGTGAATAGAAAAGTAAACAGTAAAGGAATGATGAGAAATCTGTAATCACCGGAGGTTGAATTTCTAATAGATGATCTTTGACATCTTTCATATCGGTCTCTTTTCTTAGAGTGATAAAGCTCTGGATCCCAAATGGCAGGAAGCCATCTGCCAATTCAGCACTGATAGTGATGGTGATTCACATTTAATAATCCAATGTGTTTAAAGCCTACTGTGTCATGTATGATGTGGTTCAGTCTTCTTTCAAGACTGGATGTGCATATATGTATAATTAATATACTTCAAAAGCAGGAACATTACGTTTAGAATTGATCTCCTATATGAAATTTCATGAGAGGCTGGTGATTATTTTTGATGTGTTCTCCAATAATTTCTTTCCTTTAGACAGAAATATTATATATACACATTCCTGTGCAAAGGTCTTAGGCACATTCTGTGAAGCAAACATTTCTCTTTTTAGAGAATTTGCTCTTTTCTACTGACACACTGACTGTGTATGTATATATATATATATATATGTATTTTATTTCCTGGTTTATAACTGGGTTACACTAGGTATGGGCACCTCAGCCTCATACTGTCTGCTCCATGTAGCAAACAATTTCTGACCGCCACCCTGGAAAGTCGGAAAGTGGGAGATCATAACTCACAGAGTCTTTCCAAGATGCACTGAACCTGACAGGATTCCCACTGGTCATGGAATTGTGAGAGGTATATTCCAGACAGGGAAAGTCTGGGAATATCAAGGAGTTTTACAAATGTGTCACTTTACAGGAAGGTATCAATGTATTTTTTTTGTGGTTGTCAGCTGTCTTTCTCCACAGCGATCCCAGCCGGAGCGGAAACTGATCTGAGCTGGAAAACAACATTAACGAATCAAGAAGGAATCCGATTTTTAGGTCCCAGAAGCAGAATTTGACATTAGGGCCATGGTGGGAACCTTGAGCTCATCCTCCATATCAGCGTAGTCACTATGAAATCTTCCTCCATATATAATTCTCATCACACGCACGCACACACAAAACTTTAACCCAGGATAGATTAGATATGACCAGTGATCAAGTAAGATAATCTCTCAGTATCTCAGTATCTGAGTGCAGATTTCAAAAGACCTTGATTGACTCATCAGCTCATCTGATTCCCATAAACCAGCATCTCTCAGTGTGTCTGTCTGAAATACATCTGTTACAGAGAATAAAATAAAATGTCACCCTTCATGGCTGTTCTGTGATACTAGGTCTGTTGTTCTCTAGTGCTGCCCTGTATTAAATATCCTCCAGTCCTGTATATCAGGTACTGAGGGACTTCCTGATTCTGCAGAGGGATTTGAAGCCACAGGAAGAGACAGACTAGGAGGCCTGTGTTTTAAAGTCCAAAGACCAAAGCTTTGACTCTGCATGCTACCCTTGATCACTTTGAGATGCATGCAGGCTTTTAATGTGTGTTTTAACATTTCTTCTATAAATTAAACTGAAGTGTTCAGACCAGGATGAGACTAAAACCCTCCACTGAAACCAGACTGATGAAATTCTTTTACCCCCACCTATTGAATAGCAAGGGAAACTCTGGGATACAAAATATAGTTGAACAACTAAATGAATAAATAAATGTGTAAACGTGCAAAGAAAATAAAACTTTTTATATTAGATTTAAAAAAAAAATCTGATATTTAATAAAAGTTAAGTTATGTATAATATTAATTGACATTATAAAGATTTATATCAGCTTAAAAAGGTGGGTCAACTGATTTACCCTCCACTACACCCCCCACACACAGACAGACACATGATGTACAGGTTAACATTTATGTTTTTCCTCAATCTGGAAAGTATTTATATTTGTAGTCCTGCCGCACTTTTAACGGACTACAAATCCCATGGTGTCTCCCGTGTCATATGACAGCCGTGTGTTTTGCCATGTGACCACGCCACTGCTCTGTTCAGTTTCCCTTTTCGCAGTGTCACTGGGTTGCAGCAGAAAACCCCTGTAACGTCACATAAACGCTCGGCCAGACTGTGGACAACCTGTTTCATGTCTCCGAAACTACACTTGGGTTTGTGCTCGGTGCAGTTTACCTTCTCCCGAGGCTCTGCACAACTATATGTGAGACTCCGGTAGACTCTTACAGCCAGACGGGTCCCCGACAGGCCTCTCCGTTCACCGCGTGAGCATCAGTTCTCACCCCGCGGATGTGTGGATGCAGCTCGGCCGCGAAGGCAGCACGGACCGGTCCCTAGCTAGCTTCTGCTGGTAGCAAGTAATGACCACAGCAGGGGATGAAACGTGTCGACGATGAACTGATTAGTTTGGATGTCCCTGTTCTTGGAGTTGGGCTGTCAGAATGAACGGTGAGTCTCGTGGTTAAAGTTTTACGCCTCCATATACATCAAATGTCAGATTGTGCATGCTACAGGACATGAATGTGGCTAGTTATTGGCGCTAGTGTTCAGGCAGTTGAGGAGAAGTGGTCGGTATTCCTGTCTGCTCTTCAAAACGCTGAGGTCATTTCAGCTACTTCTCTAAAACAGTATTTATATCGGGTGTCCTCTGGTGGCCTTTCAACTCTTGGTAAACAGGTAGAAAGATACCTACTTTCCCAGGGTTTTAGCATTGGAGCCTGAACGCACCCCGTGTAGCTGTGCCACCACTGAACGACTTACTTTCTGTTAAAGCTACAATCAGCGATTGCGCCCCTATTGACAGCGCGTGGCCCCACTTCTGTACTTGTTTTGAAAACAGTGTTGGGGAGGGGGCGGGGCTACGAGCAACAGACACGCCCCCAGGTACGGGTAGGGCAGGACACTTATGGTGGCCTACAGGTCAGTGATGGTGGCAGAGGTTGGAGCTGGACTGGAGACAGATTTGAAAGTTTGTGGTACATACAGGCCGAAGGCAGCCACCTTGTATTACGTTGCTTCGCTCAATCGAAGGTCGTTGTTTGTGGGAGTTTCACTGGGTGAGTGGAGACTATCATCTGAGCACATTCTCAGTTTAACGTTGTTTATTATTGAGACCTATTTTGTATTTTAGCATTTTTTCGTTTCACGCAAATATTCATAGGAATATGTATGGAAAACGTACACTTGAAATTGTGCTTCACTCTAGCGAGCTAAGTGGCTACGGCTAGTTCAATGTGATGGGACAGTTATGCTAACAAGCTAACATTGTTCAGCCAAGCAGAGCTACAGTTATCAGATCAAGTGTTTTAACTATAGGAGGTAAATGATACCATGAACTATCCCTACGGTAAGCGAGAGGATGTTTCATACTGGGAGCAGAAAGATCCATTAAAATTCTCCATTTAAAAACAAAGTGAGAATTTCCTTGATTTCCTCTTATTGGATGAGCCTAATGTCGTCAGGAGCGACCACTTTGAAATGGAGTCTACATAAATGCCACTTTCTTAATCCTCCATCCATCCATCCATGAAATTGAACTGGAAAGTTTTCCCTGAGAGCCTCCTGTCTGTCTGTCTGTCTGTCTGTCTGTCTGTCTGTCTGTCTGTCTGTCTTCATCTCCACAGGCACTCAGCAGAGTGATACCAAGAGACAAAACCTCCTGGAGAGGCTGCTGGATGCTGTTAAACAGGTAAGCACAGGAACCGGCGCTGGATTCATCCCTGATTTGTGCATTTCTTTCTTTGTGTGGGAGAAATTACAGACCAAAAATTGGCAGAGCTGGTACACCCTAAAATTCACTTGCTAGGATAGGACTGCAAAATGATTGGTGGTTACTTGCCAGAGCCAAAACTTACCATCATTAGGCTGGTGGCTACTAGTAATGTCCCACCCTGGTTAAAGCAATAATCAATGACATCTTCATGTCAATAAATGTCCATTTTGCTGCTTTCTATCACAGATACACCAAAGGGATTCAACTGATACCCAGTTCATGAAACCTTTAACATCTGCTGTTCTCAAACCCCCGGGGCCAGATGTACAAAACGCTGTGGAGATTCAAAACTAAAAATCTACAGGAAACATGCAGACACAGTGTTTCTGTCAGATTCATCAAACCCTGCTTACCTTGTTCTGTTGTGTAACAGGGAGTGTCTGCAGGTCCTTTAAACTCCTAGTGTTTTAAATTGAATTATCTAAATGTGAAACTTTTAAAGGGTTTTAAATATGGTTGGAGTCTTAAATACTAAAAATAGAGAATAAAAGATAAAAGACTGTTCCCCTGTTCTGCTCTACAGTTTCTTTACACTCCAGACTTATTTTGAGGGTGAAATGCCTTTAAATGTGAGTTAAACTGACATTAAAAAGGTCTTAAAAGGGCTTACATTTAACTGTAGTCACCCTTTATAAATCAATCATCATGAAGTGTAATGCCCACTCTCACAATTAGCCATAAATGGATGTTGACAAATCTCTGTTTAACCTGGTTTGCACATAAATACCAGTCAGCATCAGAGGCCAGGAAATCACTATATATCATGAGCCTTAGCAGCCTATTGATTGATAACATGTGTTGGTCTTTATCATCTGATATGTGTGTTATTCTTATTCCACTATACTTTATGATTTACTCCAACCTGTTTACTCTTGCAAGAATAAAAAATAGACGTTGGGAAAAAAAAAAAGGACGTTTGCATGAACGCAAGAAGAACTGGGTAGTTAGCATGAGCAGCGATAGCCACCGTGGCTGAACAGACAGAGGAAAGAGCGCCACCTACAGGAACTCAAACTCTATCGACAGAAAACCCAAGGAGAAAGACGTCACAGTGCTGGACACACTGTTTGATTGACAGGTGATCTCAGGGTAGTGCAGTGATTTCAACGTGTATCCACCCCAAGAACTTGTATCAATAAGATTTTACCCTTTTTAAAATTGGTTTGCCAGTTTTTCCTTTTATCTTGCACCAAAACACAGTGTAGGAAGTGGAGCTGATCACTACAAACAGGTTTTACAAGTTGGCATCGTATTCAAGTAAATGCTTCAGTAAATGCTTGTTGGTGGACTGGATGGAAGCCAGGATGAGGAGTGGATCCTTACCAGTCCAACTGCCGGATTACTGCAGGTGTTTTGACAAGACTTTCTTCACCACACGAAGATGGAAACAGAGAGCTGCTCACATCAGTGCTAGTCTGGACCGTTATGATTCAGACTCAGGAGATTCAGAATTGCAGATCTGGTATCACTAGTCTGCTTGACTTCTCTCTGAACATTATCTGAAAGGAAAAAGTGACTCTATCTCTGATACAGTCTAAAAAGTAAAAAAGCTTTGAGGAATCTTTGGGAGTTCTTCAGATTGTGACCATCGGGGAACCGCCACAGGGTTCCTGGAAGAAGACATTCATAATGGTTCCTAAACCCGACGATACTTCCACATGTATTCTAGTGAGCAGATCTAAGGTGGATCCCCTTGGATCTTTGAGGAACCCCCTGAACCCCTGACCACGACCACGACCATGACCATGACCATGACCACGACCCCTACCCCTACCATGACCACGACCACGACCCCTACCATGACCATGACCTCAACCACGACCCCTACCACGACCCCTACCCCTACCATGACAATGACCTCGACCACGACCAAGACCCCTACCCCTACCATGACCATGACCCCTACCACGACCCCTACCCCTACCATGACCATGACCACGACCCCTACCATGACCATGACCTCAACCACGACCTCGACCATGACTCCTACCATGACCCCTACCCCTACCATGACCATGACCATGACCCCTACCACGACCCCTACCCCTACCATGACCATGACCACGACCCCTACCATGACCATGACCTCAACCACGACCTCGACCATGACTCCTACCATGACCACGGCCACGACCACGACCATGACCATGACCATGACCATTGACAATGACCACGACCACGACCACGATCTTGACCACCACCATGACCATGACCTCAACCACGACCTCCACCTCCACCTCGACCATGACTCCTACCACGACCACGACCTCGACCACGACCATGACCATGTAGTGGACTATCTGTTCGGTTCTTCAGCCAGTCAGTGTCCAGTCCGTGTCTACCAGTAGGTCGGGCTGCTTCAGTTGCAGTGTAATGCCTGATGAAATGTTAGGAATGTCCTCACTGTGTGTTGGAAGCTCTGAACTTGGCAGGACATATTTGATAGCTTATCACACTCCTCGTATCTTTCCAGTGCCAAATCCGTTTTGGAGGAAGAAAGGAGATTGCCTCAGACTCAGACAGCAGGTAAGAAACGTTTCCGTGTTCCTCAGAAAGTCTTTTGTGTCCGTGTCAGTTTAGTATGCCAGTTTGGGTTGCGTGAGTAGTTCAAGGCCCCTGATACTGTATGGAGCTATGGGTGTCGGTGTGTGTTTAGCTCCAGTCTCCCTCCCTGTAGGGTGACCTGGCAGTATGCCCAGTGTGAGGATGTCTGTGTGTGTATGGAGTGTGTACTTTATGTCAGTGTGTATGTGTGTCCAGGCCCACACTGATTTGCCAGGGTGGGAAATAAACCCCAGCCGGTTAAAGCTACGATATGCAACTTTTTGCCTCGAGTCAGCAAAGTGTATTGTTAGTCCCGCCCTCCTCCACCTCTCAGTTGGTCAAGTTCCCACCCCAACACCTGTCACTCATCTTGATGAGCTGTCTACCATGAAACAGCAGCTATCCTGAGGCGGAGGTAACCGGCACCGTAAAGCCGAAGCAGAGAGTGAACCGTCAGTCTGCAGTAAAAAAAGCAAAGCTCACTGTGTTTTCTTTCTTTTCTTACCTCCATTGTTGTTTGTGCTGACTTCCCTGCAATGTGACCGCTAGCCTCACCCTGATGGCCACGCCCACAGCAAATGATGTACACCCCTGAACATCCTAAACATCAGTGAAAAGCCAATTTCAGTAAAAGGGGGAATTTAGGCATGAACACACACAGTCACAGACTGATAATACAGAATATATCCTGTTTATTTATTGTTATGTTAAAAGAAAATCAAGCTCTGATGAAGGACTTTGTGCTTTTAATACTCTAGTTAAATAAATAATGCTTTTAATGGAGAGAGTTTGGCAGCCATCTATTTTCTACTTCTAAGTTTTTCTACTCTGTCAGCCACTTTGACAACCAACCATAAATTGGAGCTGTTCTGCTGTAAAAAGCTTTCTGTCTGGTAAAGTAGCCGAAGCTGGTGGATTCTGTGCTGTACCTTTTCCTTTTGGCCGGGGGATGAAAAGGTTTTCCCGTCCTGATGGTAACCGGTCTCGTCTTCTCTGCAGGGTGATCTGTCTGTGCGCCCAGTTCGAGGCGGTGCTCCAGCATGGCCTGAGGAAGAGCCGAGGTCTGGCGCTCACCGCCGCTGCTCTCAAACAGGCTGCGGGCTTCACCAGCAAGACCGAAGCAGGTACGACACTCACCGTAGGGGTTACTGTCCCAGTAGGAATGGTCCTCGGGCTCAAACTCGGGGCAGGAAGTTAACACCAGCCAAATGCAGGTAGCTGGTAAGAGAAGCGCCAGACACTGTGGCAGAGAACGGAGGCAAGTTGCTGATTGTATTTATGACCGGTGAAATCAGCCGCTGTGGCCACGGGGCAAAAATGTCAAAATACTGTTTACCGTTTATTTCGATAAAGAGTCAGCTTGTGACTTGGAGCGGTTCGTAGTGAGGCTGTATCATGTTATCAGAGCTTATGACTGGATCTTGTCATAACATTGATTCAGCACAAAAACGGTTGGTGGAAACTGTGAGACCTTCGTTTAATGTTGCCGACTTAACGGTGACAGACGTAAACGGTGACACCATGAATAGGTTGGCCTGGTTTAGGTGGCCTGGTTTTGAGGAGGACCTGGGAATACCTCGCCTTGCTACGGGGGGGGGCGGGGTGGCGGGGTGGCGGCGGTTATGGTGGAAGTCGTGGAGGAAACAGGTGTATCAGTGGGAGGCTGCTAGGAAACCACGTCCACACGGGGCCTGATGGTTAGAAACTAAAGGAAAGCCTCCCCAGTTTCACTCTGTCATCATTTCTCCCTCAGGTAGCCGGTGCAGCTGCCGTAGTCCTGCACTCCATAGAGTACATATTGTTATTGCTGCACAAAAACCACATGTCGTCCGAAAGTACATTTTTTTCTTAATTGAGGAAATGCAACTTCTTGTTGTTCATGACGCCAAAGCATTATTTTAGCGTTTCTGCTTTTTTGGATTTTATTTTATTTTATTTTATTTTTTTATTTTTTATTTTTTTATTTATTTACCAATTAGTGTATACAGACAATATGGACATACTAACAAATACTAAAGCGATAACCAATGATATCGACTTACTAGACCAAACAAAAAAGGACGAAGAAAAGTGACGGGGGGTTAGTTTGTAAAACAGAGAGAGAAAGAAGAAAGAAACGTTGACAGTCGATAGAAGGGAGATACAGGAAAGAAAGAGAAAGAGATGCTACGTTGACACGAAGCAGGTTCCAGGTCAGATTCCAAACCATGGACGTTGAGGTTTGCAGAACATGCCTCAGCCAACCTGACGGTGAACGGTGCATCAGCAGTCTGCTCTCACGGTCACACAGCAGCTTCAGCATGTGGAGCAACATGTCGGTTGTAGTCAACAGAAGTGAAACTGGAGACAGAGTGGCTCTCGCTGCTCCGTCACCAAGAGGAATTCTCTGGAAAGGATCAAGTTTCTCTCTGTTTTCAGCCTTCAAACGTTGCAAGGAAGGTCGCAGTGACTCGACAGTAGTGTGTCATACTAACTCGGTTCTGCTGTGTGTGGATTGGATGCAGGATGGAAGAGAAATGCTCAGCCTGCCAAAGCTTCACATTATTATTATTATTATATTGCAAACACACGTGAAGTTTTCATATATTTCATAGTCATTGAGACCCAGAAGAAAAAAGATGGTGGCTGAACTCTCCAGAAATAGCACCCATAATTTGAGCACGTCACTCTGAGGCCGGATGCTAACGGTCCTCACCGACCGCCGCCTCCGAGAGCAGGAACAGAAACGGTGACTTCCTGTTTCATATGAACAGTTGAATAGTGTGCGATGTGGAGCGGGGAGGCTTGTGGGAGTCATGAGGGGAGGAGCCCGTTGAGGTGTGGGGATCCGTTAACGAGGTAGAGATCTGTTGGAGGATCTGCTGATGTTCGTTGACCTTTGACCCCTTGACCCCTGAGCTGTGACTCAGAAAACGCTGTTTTTCCACAAATGGGATTCAATTAATTTCTGCCTGCGCTCCTTCTCTGTCTCCCCTCCTTCCTCCTCTCTTTTTTACTCCTCTCCCTCTCTGTTTCTTCACCCCTCTTGCCTCTCCTCCCTCCCTCCCTCACTCCCTTGCTCCCTTGCTCCCTCTCTTCTGTTGCCGTCCGCCCTCCCATGCTCCCCGATCCCTCCCATTCCTTCCTCCTTCTCACGTTTTGTCCCCCACGCCTCCCTCTTTCCTGCCATCCATCCCTCCCCTGTCTCTCCCATTTCTCCCTCCCTCCCTCTTGCTCTGTGCCCCCCATTTCTCCTTCCACCGTCCCTCCCATTTCTCCCTCCTTTTTACTTTTTGCCCCATTCCTCCCTCCATCCTGCCATCCCTCGCTCCCTCACCTCTCCTCCCTCCCTCCTGCCTTTCCTCCCTCCCATTTTTCCCTCCATCCTCTCTCCTTGCTGCCATCCCTCCCTCGACTTTGCTCCCCCACCCTCCCGCCTTCCCTCCCTCCACTGTCCCTCCCATTCCTCCCTCCTTCTCACGTTTTTCCCCCACGCCTCCCTCCTTCCCTCCCTCTCTCCCCCCCCAGAGTTGACCTTCTGGTTCTACGTGAAGGAGCACCTGAATCGCCACGAGCTCCAGCGTTTCTACTCCCTACGCCACATCTCGTCGGAGCTCGGCCGGGGTCGCGCCTGGCTGCGCTGCGCCCTCAACGAACACTCGCTGGAGCGCTACCTGCACACGCTGCTGGCCGACCGCACACGCCTGGGGTCAGTGTGTGGTGTGTGTGTGTGTGTGTGTGTGTGTGTGTGATTTTATTCTCACTTTCTCACCTCTTCAGTTTGCTGATGTTTCCTCTTCCTCTGTGTTTTGCAGCACCTACTATGAAGACTGGGCTTTTATCCTGGATGAAGAGAGAGCCAGCATGCTCCCCACCATGGCTGCAGGTAGGAGTGTGTGTGTGTGTGTGTGTGTGTGTGTGTGTGTGTGTGTGTGTGTGTGTGTGTGTGTGTGTGTGTGTGTGTGTGTGTGTGTGTGTGTGTGTAGGTTTAGGTTACCAGACCTTCGCTGAAGCTCCGACGCCTCACACCACTTAACAAGACCGATCTATAATGAATGACGCCTCGCTCTCCACTCTCGCGCTCCTCAGGTTTGAACTCCATCCTGTTCGCCATCAACATCGACAACACCGACCTGAACGGCGGGGGTGACGCGGGGGGGGAGGCTCCTCGGTGTCCAACCTCCTCAAGGAGTCCACCCAGGGCATCGGCAGCCTGTGGAAGGAGTCCACCCAGGGCGTCAGCAGCCTGCTGCGGGAGATCAGCACCGCCACCGCCGTGGTGCCGGGCTTCACGCCGAGGCCGGACGGCGCCTCGGACCCGCTGCCCGTCCTGCCCCGCAGCGCCTCCGCTGGTAGGGAACGGGACCACCACACTGAATCTGTTCATGTTGCTGCTGTGGAGAGTCAGATGACGAGATAAAACTGAGGAGGAGTGGATGTGTGTTCTAGTTTTACAACATGAATTGAGCAGAGCAAAACATTTGGTTTAGTTTAAATGTTATAAAAACGGATAATCAATGCATTGATAGAACAAGTCAGTGAATGCAACATCTGCAGCAGAATAGTTTGAGTTTCAGCCTCCTTGTCTGACCTCATTCAGTCCCTCCTGGCCCGCACCACAGGGAAACACAGGTTTTTGTCTTGGTGAAATTCTGACCATGTGGTGCTAAAAGTTTCCACTGGAACCAATTCAAATGAAATTCTTCTTCGCTGGTGTGGCAGCTCCTCAAGGTGGTAGAAGATCCACTGAGGCCCGGCCAGCATTTCTGGCTCAGAACAGGAATAGAAATGGGACAGCTGAACCACATGTAGTCAATAAGCATTGCACTTTGGGAGGCCCAAATGAAATCAATTCCTGATGTCGCCATGTTTGATAAAGGCGGTCCGTCTGGGGGGAGCTGGGCCAGACGTGGCGAGAGGTTGAGGTCATGCTGTTGAGGTTGAGGTCATGCTGTCTGTTCTACTCTGTTTCCTCCCTCCCTGCCCAGACTCGGGCCTGAGGAAAGAGCGTCGGAGGAAAAAGAAGATCACCAACATCATCTCATTCGACGACGATCTGGACGGAGGGGCGGAGGATGAGGAAGAGGGCGAGGAAGACTCTCGTAAGATCGGCACGATGAGGAAGAGCCTCACCGCTCCTCCTCAGGGCAGCGTGGAGGAGGGAGTCGACCCCCTGGAGCCGGCCTTCTCCCTGCAGCCGGCCTTCTCCCTGTCGCTGGCCCACAACGGGCTGCCCGAGGCTGGCATAGTCAGCTGGGTGGGGTCCCCCCATGCCTCCCGCACCCCGCCCACCTCCACGTCGCCTCTGCCCGACAGTAAGAGTGTAGACAACGAGGAAGACGAGGAGGAGGAGGAAGAGGAAGAGGTGTACAAACGCAGAGCCCTGACCCAGGAGGAGGAGAGGCTCAGCTCTGATCAGTGAGTCGGTTCAGCATCCGTTAAAACAAAACCAACAAACAGTCTCAGGGTTTCAGGTGATGCTGACACTAGATTACATATAGTGGGTCAGATTACAGAGAGCCTGTAGACATGCAACAAATAGGCAAGTGGCGATTTGTTGGACATCTACTAGTATCAACATTGGACTGTCAAAATAAAGTGTTACCATAACAGTTCATAGAGAAAGAGAAATGTCACATTATTTTCTTTTTCGTCAGAAAACAGCCGAGGCTCGGGGCTGAAACGCCCTTGAAAGTTCATAAAATGCCGAAATCTGACGTGTAAATTTGTCCCCTGTGGGCCACCTTAGGTGATTTGTGGTAGTCTCGGACTGGGCGATTCTTTCCAAAGCATTCTGGGTGAGAAAAGATGGAGCGTTTTTAGAAAACAAACACGTTCGCAGCCTGAAGCAGTAGAAAATGTTGGCACCGTGCAGCCAGCAGTAGAAACCGCTGGGTCGACAAAAATAACACAACCAAGGTCTTAAAAAAACCTCAAGAATCGAAGGGTGGAAGATGGACGGGTTGGGGAGGGAGAACCAGACCGTCCTCTACAGGCCTGCTGCCAGTTCACAGCAGTTACAACTAATTTGAAGAAGAAGAGGGTTTATTTGCCAAATGTATTATTTCATAGTTTAATGCCCATAAAGCCTCTAAAATCAGATCAGGGAGGCAAAAAAAGTGAATTTCTTACTCTGGTCCTGATATTTATTAACACCAAATCTTCAGCAGCCCAAAAATCGAACAGTAAAGAAGTTTGACTTTAGGGAACCCATGCTCTACCTCGCTCTACCTCGCTCTACCTCGCTCTACCTCGCTCTACCTCTTGAGCTGAGCAGGACCAAAACTAGGTTGAGGTTGACTGACGTGTTTGGTCTCCTAGGGTGGTGGTGGGCAGCCTGTCCAGCGTGTCCACGTGGAGCCCCCTGCAGGCGATGACCGACCACAGCAGCTCAGACATCCTGATTCCCGTGACCCCGGCAGACCCTCAGCCAGGTAGGAGGAGTCCTCCGGTCCAGAGGAGGCTGGAGACCAAACGCCAGTCAGTCACATTTCTTACTTTCACTCTGAATGCTCACGAGGTTCGGTGTGTTTGGCAGTTATGAATTCATTCTTCACTGAAAGGCAGTAATGCATCCCACAGTTTCCCCACCAGTAACCTCAGTCTGGTTTCAGTGGAGAGTTTTAGTGTCCCAGATGGTCCAAATGTTGTTTCAGAGGCTTTTCTGCCCTGGGGGATATTGGCTATTGGCAGCTGTAGTACAGAAGAAATGTTTGGTGTGTATTATTATTAGTATTAGTATTAGTATTAGTATTAGTCTGTTCTGTCTCTGTTCTCTTCACCTCAACCCTGCAGGAGTCCTGTTTCAGATTGCGTGGTGCTGACAGCAGCTGTTCAACCTCCCATCAGATAAATTCTAGGGACTTTTTCTGTTTGTCCTCACGTTTACTTTCACTTCCGTTGCGTTCCAGTGAGCTCTGTGGAGGACTGCAGCGCATTTCCTGCTCGGTGTGAGTCGACAGGACCGGCGGGAAACGGTGACGGCAGCAGATCGCAGCTCCAGTTCAAGTATGCTGGGAGGGAGGATTTGATCCTGATATTGATCAATGTCCAGTCAGTGTGCAGCTTTGTCTAAAAATGGCCGACTCCTGTTTCAGTATGGAGTCCAGTCCACCGGCACCGACTGCTCCGATCTCCAGCATGCTGCCAACACCGGGTCTGCCAGAGTCCATGACAGTAGGTGAGTGTCTCTCTCTCTCTCGCTCTCTCTCTCTCTCTCTCTCTCTCTCTCTCTGGTTGTTCTCAAACCTGTTCTCACACCAGGTATGAGTCAACATGGATGTACGTCATATGTGGGTTAGCATCAACAATTTCCTAGAAGTGGTATGACCAGAGCTGTCATCAAGTCGAATCCAACATCGGGTCCACCTGAGACCCGGTCGAGACCAGGTCCAGACGAGACCAGAGCAAATCAAGTCCCAGTCAAAACCAAAATAGGAGATAAACGGTGTGCATAAACATCAATAAAGTTTACCTCTTTTTTGATATTCTGAGATAGGCAGAAAAAGTCGAGTCAGCATCCAATAGTGAGACCTGAGACCAAGACAAGTCCGAGTCAAAACAGGCACGAGACTGAGACGAGTCCAAGGTGACAAAAATAGTTCTTGAGACTGGACTCAAGGCCGAGACCGGGTGCTACAAAACCCCTGAATCCTGAATCGGCGCTACCTTCTGACATTACATCAGAAGACTGCATCTTCCCAGTCGGCGTGTTACCGATGGCGTTACCGATGGCGTTACCGATGGCGTTACCGATGGTGTTACCGATGGCGTTACCGATGGCGTTACTGTGGATGGAACAATCCCACCGAATCCGCTGTTGTCTGTGAGAAAATGAATCAAAGTTGTTGGTTGTGATTGTCTCTGCTGTCAATAAAGTCCTGTGCCAAGAGACGGCGCCGCAACGACCACCAGGTGGCACTGTTGCTCCAGCGCATCGGCGTGTTCCTGTACAGGCACTCAGCTGCAGCCGTCAAAGGATGTTGAGTGTGAGGGGGGAAGTGGGATTGGGGCGAATGGCTGCCATTTACATCAGCTATGAGGTTTCAGATGTGAAGAAAGATTTGAGATTTTAAAGCTCTTGATGTGCGTTTGACTCACACACACACACACACACACACACACACACACACACACACACACACACACACACACACACACACACACACACACACACACACACACAGAGGGTGGTTGGTGATCTGCTCAGTGCCCCGGAGCTAATCAGAGCTTAGACCCTCAGATGCTCACATGGATGCTACTTGACTCTGAGTGTGTGTGAGGGGGAAGTGAGTGGAACGGCGTTGATGCACTGGGATTGAGCCCGTGGTGGCAGGAGGTCACGGGGGGGTGGGGGGGTGTGTGTAGGGGCAGAGGAAACAGGATGTTGGGGCGGGTAGGGCGACGGTGTAAACCAATGGGGTGTCAGTTAGGGAGAGGAAGGAGGGACGGTGTTGTTAGTGAAAAGCGGTAGTATAGAAGTGTGCAGGTCAGGTGCTGCATGGAAGAGTTATTCAATGCAACGTTTCGGCTCTTCATCGAGGTCTTCATCAGTTTTTTAGGGTCTAAACTCGAATCCAGTGAGTGGATATTCCCTTCACACCGCCTTACTGGTAGTACTGGTTGGAATCGTGTACATGTGTGCACACTAAAAATACACACAAGTAAAAGTATTTCTGATATAAACAGACAAGAAAATAGAAATCGTGTACATTTTTTGCCATTTGTTGTCAAGCAGGTGTGTGTTAGGGCAGGTGTGTGTTAGGACGGGTGTGTGTTAGGGCAGGTGTGTGTTAGGGCGGGTGTGTGTTAGGACAGGTGTGTGTTAGGACGGGTGTGTGTTAGGGCAGGTGTGTGTTAGGACGGGTGTGTGTTAGGGCAGGTGTGTGTTAGGGCAGGTGTGCGTTAGGACGGGTGTGTGTTAGGGCAGGTGTGTGTTAGGACAGGTGTGTGTTAGGGCAGGTGTGTGTTAGGACAGGTGTGTGTTAGGGCAGGTGTGCGTTAGGACAGGTGTGCGTTAGGGCAGGTGTGTGTTAGGACAGGTGTGCGTTAGGGCAGGTGTGTGTTAGGACGGGTGTGCGTTAGGACAGGTGTGTGTTAGGACGGGTGTGTGTTAGGGCGGGTGTGCGTTAGGGCGGGTGTGCGTTAGGACGGGTGTGCGTTAGGGCGGGTGTGCGTTAGGGCAGGTGTGTGTTAGGACGGGTGTGTGTTAGGGCGGGTGTGCGTTAGGGCGGGTGTGCGTTAGGACGGGTGTGCGTTAGGACGGGTGTGCGTTAGGACGGGTGTGCGTTAGGGCGGGTGTGCGTTAGGACGGGTGTGCGTTAGGACGGGTGTGCGTTAGGGCGGGTGTGCGTTAGGGCGGGTGTGCGTTAGGGCGGGTGTGCGTTAGGACGGGTGTGCGTTAGGGCGGGTGTGCGTTAGGGCGGGTGTGCGTTAGGGCGGGTGTGCGTTAGGGCGGGTGTGCGTTAGGGCGGGTGTGCGTTAGGGCGGGTGTGCGTTAGGACGGGTGTGCGTTAGGACGGGTGTGCGTTAGGGCGGGTGTGCGTTAGGGCGGGTGTGCGTTAGGGCGGGTGTGCGTTAGGACGGGTGTGCGTTAGGGCGGGTGTGCGTTAGGACGGGTGTGCGTTAGGGCGGGTGTGCGTTAGGGCGGGTGTGCGTTAGGGCGGGTGTGCGTTAGGACGGGTGTGCGTTAGGGCGGGTGTGCGTTAGGACGGGTGTGCGTTAGGACGGGTGTGTGTTAGGGCGGGTGAGAGAGTGGAGTTCCTATATCATCCAATACTAACAACCTGAAAGGTAAACAGCTCCTCGTTCACTGAATCGGGATGCAGACGTGATTATTGACTCGCCTGCTGAGAGACGTTGAGGCGTTGAGTTCTCCGGGTTGAGAGTCTCAGTGCTGCAGAACAGTAAAAATAGCTGACGACGGCGTGTGACCTATTTATGACTAAGGCTGTTAGAGAGACACAAAGGAAAACCAAACATGCTGAATGTTTGATCCCTTCAGGAGGGGGGGGGAGGAGAAGAGAGAGAGAGAGAGAGAGAGAGAGAGAGAGAGAGAGAGAGAGAGAGAGAGAGAGAGAGAGAGAGAGAGAGAGAGAGAGAGAGAGAGAGAGAGAGAGAGAGAGAGAGAGAGAGAGAGAGAGAGAGAGAGAGAGAGAGAGAGAGAGAGAGAGAGAGAGAGAGAGAGAGAGAGACCATCTCTTCTTCAGTGGTTTCTGGTCCATTGGTTGGAGAGTATAGAGTCTATACTTCACCCCTCCATCACACGGCCGAGTGCTATTCTTGGAACAATTGCGTTCCGGGTGGACACACACACACACACACACACACGCCACTGTAATCTGCCCACGTCGGCGTGCGAGGCCGGAGGGTGTCTGGCTCGGCTGACGTCCCTGACGGCTGGTTGGTCGGTGGCGCCCGCTGAGCACGCCTCGTCAGGCTGAAGGTCACGTTTCCTGGTGGCCTGCTGATGTGGCTGACGGAGCTGTGAAGATGATGGACCTCCTCTCTCCTCCTCCTCTCTCCTCCTCCTGTCTCTGGTCTGCTCTTCGTCACCCTCCTCTCCCTCCCTCCCTCCTCGGCCGGGCACTTAGCTGGGAAACCGTGGTAACAGCCTGGTCAGGGCTTTGAGACCTCCATGTAATGTGATGGGTCACTACTACCACCCCGCCTCCCTCCAGCCTCGCCCCGCCTCCCTCCAGCCTCCCTGCAGGTCAGGCTGGAAGGTTAGCATCATCAGTTGAACCTCATCACCCACCATTGATCTTTATTGATCTGTATTGATCTGTATTGATCTGGATAGGGTCTGTATTGATCTGTATAGGGTCTGTATTGATCTGTATTGATCTGTATAGGGTCTGTATTGATCTGGATAGGGTCTGTATTGATCTGTATAGGGTCTGTATTGATCTGGATAGGGTCTGTATTGATCTGTATAGGGTCTGTATTGATCTGTATTGATCTGTATAGGGTCTGTATTGATCTGTATAGGGTCTGTATTGATCTGGATAGGGTCTGTATTGATCTGTATTGATCTGTATAGGGTCTGTATTGATCTGTATAGGGTCTGTATTGATCTGGATAGGGTCTGTATTGATCTGTATTGATCTGTATAGGGTCTGTATTGATCTGGATAGGGTCTGTATTGATCTGTATTGATCTGTATAGGGTCTGTATTGATCTGGATAGGGTCTGTATTGATCTGTATTGATCTGGATATCTGCAGCTGTCTTACTCATCACTGTACTCTGGTCTCTCTCCAGTGGAGCTGCGTCAGGCCATCGTAGCCATGATGAACAGGAAGGACGAGCTGGAGGAACAAAACACGTACGTTGTGATGCACACACACCCTATCACATCGATCAGAGAAAAACAGACATTTCTTTCTAGGAAAACCTCAGATTTACTACTTTTACCCCGAACCCTGAACTAGCCACCTTGTGTAGAAGTGAGAACTGGCTAAATGATCTCTGTTCCCTCTGAAGGTCCAAAACTCAAACTCACTCCCTCGAGAATAGAAGTGTAAGAACGAACACACACACACACACACACACACACACACACACACACACACACACACACACACACACTAAGTCCTCGATGTCAGCTATGTCAGGATCCTGAACTTTGTTGGAAGAAGACATCCGATGACCTTACTATAACCATGTTGTCATCTTGTTGCTTCCTGTTGGTCGAGGCGTGAGGCTGGGCGGCGTTGAGGTTCGTTTTGTGGTGTATTTAAGCGATAAGCTGCAAGAGGCTGTGATTTACAATGATACTTTGAACGGTTTTATTGAAGCAGTTTCATAAAACCCATTAAAATAAAAAAAACACCATTGTAATATTTTACACACCGTTGTGATAAATCCTAATTGAATGTTTTCCTTCCACCAAGCAGTAAAGTTGTAATATCTGTAGGTGGTGATTTGTGGCTAGATGAACAGTTGTGTGTTTATCAGGTTTTACAGCGTCAGAATGATTCAGCCAATCAACACAATGTCTGTCTGCTATAGTGAATATCTGGTTTCATCGTCTGTAGAGAGGAGGCGAGGCTTCTTCATATACTGCTGTATTTGAAAATACTACATAGTGTATATCTGAACTACTGTCAATGAAAATATCCAAAAGTTACCTTAAGTTACCTTCTGTCCTTTAAAACGTTTTGTGATTTGTTGTAGTTATTTTTAGCCTGAGGTGTGAGTCTGGGTCCAGCTGGACCTCGGTCCTCACCTGAAGTTCTTCATCGTCATATCTAGGATCCAATCTGTGAAAGTATTAATGTAAAAAAAAAAAAAAGTCACAATGCAAATGCAAAATTCATTCAATTTACCCTGTTAGCTAATTTTACATGTAATCATATAATATACACCTATTGAACAGTAAATGGCCCCAATTTTCTTTTATTGTATTTTTGTATAAATCCCAAAATACAAATCCAATATAAAATCCAATAACTTTTTCTTCCTGTAAAATAATATCACAGATTTTGAACAATCCCACCCATCCACCTCAAATAAAAGCCCTTCCCTCCCTAACTGATATCCCATATCCCTCCCTGCGTTATGTCCCGCCCCAATATCCTGTTTCAACAGGAAATGCATCAAATTAAGAAAGAAAGTGACTAAGTGTTATTTTGCCGACCATGGACCAAGTTCCCTATTATCCCTAATACTACTACTACTACTACTACTAATACTACTACTACTACTACTACTACTACTACTAATAATAATAATAACTTTAATTTTTAGAGCGCCTTTCAAGGTACCCAAGGGACTTAACAATAGAAGAGAGAAGAACTAGATAAGACAAAAAAACCAACTAGGCTAACAAGTAGGAAGACAACAACAAACAAAGCACCGTAACTTGTTTTCATTTTGAGAGAGGAGGTGTCACCTTCTCCTACGGTAGATATCTCCTTTTGGATCGGCATGTCCCTTCGTAGTCTAGATGAGGAGATGGATCTTTCCCACGGTGTGTTGTTGTTGTTGTTTAGTTTCTGAGCCGCTGCGTCTCTCCGCCAGGTCCCTTCGTAGTCTGCTGGACGGGGAGATGGAGCACTCGGCGGGCCTGAGGCAGGAAACCGACCTGTTGAGCAGGAAACTGGCAGAGCTGGAGGAACGGCACACCGCCAAGGTCCAGGCCTTGGCCAGGTAAGGACCGAGGGCGAGAGGGAACCTAGAATGGACGTTTGTTGAGGATGAACGCTGCACTCGATTGTAATGTAGAAACCCACCGGTGTTATCAGCCTAAACAACAGGTTGGTGCTGCAACAGAGAAGTTATCCCTCGCGGCCACTTGGGGTCGCCAAAGTGCAAAGTTGCCTCGTGTCGCTTTAAAGGGGCATTAATGAACCGGTCTTCCCCTCCATCAGGGAGCGAGGTATTGCGACAACATCAGCAGGTCGGTAGCCTGTCACATTTTCCAAAATCTAGACGTGTCATGATGCAAAATAACAAAATAACAAAATAACAAAACAACCATCTTGAGGGTTCACTGTGCTGCGTCGTCCATCTTTGAACGGTCGAGAGTAAGGTGGGTTAGAAAGTGAGTTTTGAAAGCCAGGAATCTCGGCGCCTGGCCAAGTCATCGTTGAGTCATCGGCATATGAGTCATTGGTATTGATCAACCCCTGCAGATATATTATGATCAGTTCTTACTTAAAACCCCCAATAATCATTGTATCATCTATTGACCCCAGCCTGAGCAAGACAAGCCAACGCAACGATTGTTTGTAAGAGGAAGAAGTATCAATGGGATGTTCTCCCTTCCAACAGAATTAGTGTCGAGTGTGTAGATTTCATCCTTTATCCCCACACACACACACACACACACACACACTTTTATCCCAGTAAGTGACCTCCCACGGCTCCCCTGAAAGCAGCCTGCGCCACCCCACCATGTATGATTGATTGCCTATATGCCAGAACGTCTTGTGTCGACCCCCGAACCCTTCAAATAGAGGATTAGTCATCCTCCACCGGTCTCCACTGAAAGACCCAGCAAGTCGGTTTTCAGATAGTAGCCTCCTACGTTAAGCCCAAACCGCCGACCGGGATTGATCGAGCACCGAGTGACTCCAGTTAACTTCAGGGACCGCTGAAGCTGATCTGCGTTTCAGGGGGAGGACATGTTAGAGGCTCTGAGTCACGGGGGGGTTTAACGTGTGATGTTCTTCATGTACACCGGGCCACGCGTCCACATAGGACGGCTTAATGGAGGTGGGATGGAGAAGGGATGAGCGGTAGAGAGAGAGAGAGAGAGAGAGGAGAGAGAGAGAGAGAGGGAGGGAGAGGGAGAGAGAGAGATAAAAAGGAGTGTACAAGCAACCAGGGATTGCCAGGGTGTTTCTGTATATGACACCTCGCTCTCTGCAGGTCCTTCTGACATGCAATGTGCATTTACACACCCATGCATGCTCACACTCTCCCCCTCCACACACACACACACACACACACATCTATTCTATAGCCGTGGCCACAAAAACTCAAGTGCTTCCTTTCTTCAGCCAAATCTGGCTCAATCAATAGCGGCTATAAATACCACTGAAGGAGCAGCTAGCGGCTGAATGACGGCTGGAAGCTGTCAAGATCATTCAGTGAAACGGGCTACTGGCAACGGTTGCTACGTATCCCACAATTCTTTGTGATTCATTCGCAGCCTGGATGAACCGGGAGTCACTAAGCCCGACATGTAAAACCTGACACCCAAAGTCAAACCTCAACTCGGCGACTGAAAAATACCCAAACTATTTCAGCGCCGTGGAGCTAACTGAGGTGGATCGTGTCGCCCACTCAGACGTTCGCTGTGATGCTCATCAGGGGAAAAAAAAAAAAAAAAAGTGCAGGTTCAACGTTTTATCTTCTGCACCAGATGGTCCCGCTGGTAGACGAGGACGCCGCCAGTCATCTGCTCATAATAGTGCTTCTTGTAATAGTGCTTTTGTAATAGAGCAGCAGCCAAGCCCACGGCAGAGGAGAGTGTGTGTGTGTGTGTGTGTGTGTGTGTGTGTGTGTGTGTGTGTGTGTGTGTGTGTGTGTGTGTGTGTGCACGCGCTGAACATGGGGGTGGCAGAGGATGAGAGAGCCGTCATAGGTCTTGGTCGACGTTGAATCAACAGAGGGGAGTTGGCTAGAATGAGCTGCTGCACGCTCACACACACACACCACCCACACACACACACACACACCACCCACATACATACATAAAACCCAAAGATGCAAGGCCCTTACTCTCACACACACACACACACACATTCTTGTACTTCTAGCCTTGTGAGGACCTTCCATTGACTACGTTCATTCCCTACCCTATCACATCGATCAGAGAAAATCAGACATTTCTTTCTAGGAAAACCTCAGATTTACTACTTTTACCCCGAACCCTGAACTAGCCACCTTGTGTAGAAGTGAGAACTGGCTAAATGATCTCTGTTCCCTCTGAAGGTCCAAAACTCAAACTCACTCCCTCGAGAATAGAAGTGTAAGAACGAACACACACACACACACACACACACACACACACACACACACACACACACACACTCGCTCTCAACCGGTCCTCGTCCCCATTTGTAGACGTCGGTTGCGGCGCAGTAAGCAGGCCTCTCGCAGCGGGAAGGCGGGAAGGCGGCCAGCCGAGTGGGCTCGGGCCAGGAAGCGGCGTCTCATCACCGGTGGAGACGGGGGCGGTTGGACAGACGGACGCACACACACACGGCCAGAAGAAGAAGTGGAGCAGATGCCTTTTTTTTAGCTGGCGACGCTGCAGCCCTTTTTTCTACCGGCAGTCTGGCGTGGAGCGATCTCAGAAGTGGAGCGAAGTTTTTTCCGACTTTACTCGCCGGGAAGTCGATTACGCCGCTCCTCCCCCGGCGACGCTTCAACAGCCCAACCCTGCACCCATTAGCCTTGTTGCGCTTGTGTGTGTGTGTGCGTCTACAGTGCTCTGGGCGTTGAGCCTTTTGGAAGTGTGACACAACGGCTTTTTTATTTATTTTTTTCCGGAGTGTCTGAGCTGTAAATTGCACTCAGGAGCATTATGTCGTCTGTCTCTCCCAGACAAAAGGACACCATACCTGCAGCCAATTTAGCCGAGTTTATCGCAGCAGTACGACGGCCACTGTGCAACGGGGGACAAATACAAAAGAGAGAGCAACAAAATAAAAAAAACTCCTCGGGGTTTAAACTCAACTTAGATAATTACTGCACACTTTTCACTTTTAGCTTCTAGCTTCTAGCTGTCCTCTGGAGATGGTCGGCTCGCTTGTTCTTGAAGAGGATGTTAAGATCCTCCTTTTATATTAGTCTATCTCTCACTCTCTCTCACACACACACACACACACACACACACACACACTCTGTTTCTTTATCTCTCTAATACACACACACACACCCTCTGTCTATCTTTCTCTCACTCACTATCTCTTTCTTCTCCACACAGAAACACAGTAACACACTCTGTTTCTTTAAATGTCTCCAGTACACACACACCGCCTCCCCCTCCTCCTCCTCCCCCTCCGCCTCCCCCTCCTCTCGCCGGGCTCTCGCCTGCTCGGGAAAGATGAGATGACTAAAAGCAAATATAAGTTGTAGAAGAGTCATTAGACCGCCAGCGCACACACACACACACACACACACACACTCTGTTTGGTTAATAGGCTTATCCTCAGAGCAGCCACTCACGCTAACAGTATTTCTGTCTCCTCTGATGCGAGGCGGGTTTGAGGCTGGTCCCAGATCAGCTGCTTCTGAACACTGTGTGGACACGTCTCTGCAGCAAAGCCCAGACCGCTCACCCCTTTAAAACTTGACTCAACATGTCATGGAAGTGGTCTGACTTACTTAGGGAAAGTCACAGCTCCCTCCCCCCCCCCCCCCCCCCTTCATCCAGGGAGGTCAGAGGTCAGGGTGGGTCACACAGCAGCACCACTGGAGCCGGTATGGATTCACTGTCTCACTCAAGGACAGTTGAGGGTGGACGCTAACCGACACCACAGCTGATCCCGGTTCAGATCCCAGTTCAACATGTCTCCACTGCAGGGCGTTGACCTGTATGTGTTGACATGTTGAAAACGTATTGCAGTACACAATAATAGTGATCAGAATAAGGACGCTTCCACCTTCAACCTATTTGACGACAGAAGGACGACATGCATGTTTTCAGATGGACGGGGGAAATCTGACTCGGTCCAGAAAGACCCACCGAGCTGGTAGCACTGTCAGAGGTTTGGATAAAATATGAACAACATCTAGAGTAGCGGGCTAACGGCAGGTTGTGTAACAGGCAGAGGAGTAGAAGATATGATTTAGTGATGTTACCCGTCACGGCGCTGCTGATGCTGCAGAGCGCTGCAGGAGTGAAACCATCTGCATCAAGAATAACACCCAGAGCGCTCGGGCCTCAACGGCGTACTTCAGTCTGCAGCGAGGCATGCGCCGCAGCCGCGAGACGAAGCAGACACGTCGGTGTTGAGTGCTGAGTTGAAAAATGGTTAATGTAGAGGGTCGAACTCTGTACTGCTGCTACCAAATATAGTGATCTTCCGATCAGGGCAAAGGACATCGCCGAGAATATGGATGACGTTGAGGTGTTCTCTTGTGTTGAGCGTCTTGGCTGCTCCTCCCGGTTGGAGACCACCGGAGCAGCCCGAGGTCAGATTGGTCTTCTGGGACTCCTGTCAAGTCTCCGCCCCATGTGGTCGATGGATGAGCCTCTAATATTGGAGACGTTGGTTTCCATCCGGACTAGGGCTGTTTTCTTATCGTCATGGCGATATGAACTTGCGAAATACACACCGCAAAAGACATGTGACATCTTCTTTGAATAGGCCTGTAATATATCTAATAACGTTCATCTCGTTCTGTATGGAGGACAGAATCTGCCAAAATCAAAAATAAATAAATAAATGACCTATAAATACATTAATATGCCATTAAATGTCCCAAAAATAATATTAAAAATAAATGTAGGCATTAATTAATTGATAAAATGTGATGTCAATTGATATTTCGGTTTAATTTGCTTCTGTATTTATTTACCTTTGTATTAATTTCCCTATTTATTTACTTTCCTATTTAATTTTCCCTTTTATTTATGTATTTATTTCTTTATTTCTTATTTCTTTCTTTCTTTCTTTTTGATTTTGGCAGATTCCGTCCTCCATAGTTCTGATCTCTGTCGCGCCGGAGACTAATCTTGTCTCTGTTCACTTGGCTCAATTTGTTTGTCTACAATTTGTTCAATAAAATGTTGTGAATATTTTTCCCCGTGTTTGACTCAGTAGGCGTGGATCTGTTTCAGCAGAGAGACATTACAACTCTGTCATGTCTCAATACTCAACAACGCTATCGCATGTTTCCCTCACATCCTAGTTCAGACTCCTTTTTCAGATGAGGAACTCGGGGAAACTTGAGGTGCAACTCGACACTCGTTTTAATCCCCCTATAAATGGAAGGGCTCTAAAAACAAAGGGCTTGATCACACCTTCTGACCGGCTGACGTCTCCCCGCTTTGAAACTCCGAAACAGCCGAACACCGTAGCGCAATGTGCATGAGCCCAGTGGCGAAACACCCGGCGGCTGCAGCAGCGCGTCACGCAGCAGGGGAACATGTCCTCCCGCAGAGTATTATTGGATATACAAACTCCAAACCAGGAGCCTCTGGGATCCACCGCAACTTTCTAATTAAACCTTTTTCTGTGACACGACTCATTCTGAAGGAAAAACCTCCAAGAAATACAAAAGGTTTACATGAGTTATCACCTCGGGGGGGTTGTAACTTCTGAAGAATATCATGACGCTGCCGGGGCTTGAAAGAGCCTGTTCCTCTGAGTATTTTAAACTGTGTACATGTTTGTGTTTTTGAGCCTCTCATGTCGTCTAATAGATAGTTGTGATATGTTTTTCTGTGTAAGAATACCTTGAACCGTTCTTCCGAGTTCTCCTCTCTACATACGATACTCACAATAAACACAATATACACAAACATACAAGACACAGTAAATAAAACCAGCGGACATTGAAGAACGTTGAATGTCCGGGGAGGTTTTGGAGGTTTTCCCCACGAGGGATGGATGAGAAATTCAATCTGTTTGATTTAGCGCGGCGATGCGAAGAGGACGTCTGACGTGTTTTACATTGTGTGAGGCTGGAAACGAATCAGTTTTCTCGTAAAGCTGCCGTCTCGTGGTGACGGCTCCGTGGCGCTGCACATTTCCTCAAATTTCCCTGAAGAGCCGCTGGCATTGTATTGCGATCTACTCTTGTGTCTGGTTATGAGTTCGTTCAGCGTGGTGATGTACAGCATCCTCTCTGGTTATTGCTTCCAGAGGTGGCGTACTGTGGAGATGCATCTCTTATCCTCTACAGGCCTGCAGGAGGGTGAGAGGACATCGGATATCGTTCACCTTCTCCCCTGAACAGATACTGAATATATATTTTATTGTGTTTATTTCATAAGACTGGAGAGAGAAATCCTCCCAGTGTGGTTTAACTTCAGGGACGACAGTCAGGAAAACCTGTAATGAAACCTGCCTTCACCCGACTGAGTAAAACTCTGAGGGTAAATGTTGAATATTATTTCGGCATTTCTTTGGGAATGGAAACCTCCTCCATCGGTGAGCAGTTGAAAATGTGAGTATCTGGAGGGGCGGAGGGGGCGGAGCCTGAGTCATCTGGAAGTAATCATTGAGTCATTGGGATTGATCAACCCCCTACAGGGCAGAGAAAATCCTACTAATTGCCCCTTTAAAAATCATATATATATATATGTATCTGTAATGTGTGTGTGTATGTGGTTGTGATGGACGATAGCAGTGTGTCGTGTTGAGGAGTGTTGTCAAAGTGCTCTTGTTGTCATCTAGTTTGGTTGCTTATCGGTCCCCACAAGTCTGTACATGCTAAACACCACGCTACCATGGGTTTGGTCCAGTGTCTTAACCTGTGGAAAAGAACAAGTAATAACAGCAGAAACAATAGTAATACTCTGTAAATACACACTGTCCTTCCACAGTGTAAGTACAAAGTGTAGTTTTACTCTGAAAGTGTTGTTTCACCCTCGCAGAGACCAGAATGTCATCTGAGCATCTCCGAGAGACTGACTGACGAGCAGAGAGAGAGTGGAAAAGCCAGCTGTTCATTGGTTAATAAATAAAAGACGTCGAGCGCCGAGAGAAACCTTCCATCGAGGTATCTCTGTCGAGCGCCGTAACGTGCCCTCCGGTCCGACAGCAGACACGACACTCGTTCTCAGTGAGAGATGAGACAAATCTGAGCATCGGTGTATCTCCCTGAGCCCCCTACACACACACACACACACACACACACACACACACACACACACACACACACACACACACACACTCAGAGCACGCGGCGTGTATTAGCTATAATTAAATCAGGCTCTGGGCGGCGGGCGGCGGTGATAACGGCGTGGACGGCTCCTAGGAGAGCTCGTCATGTGGATTCAGGAGGTCTCGGCGGGCGCCTCCTTTTGTTGGTGGGGAATGAGGACTGATAAGCAAGGCAGCCGTGGAGAATGAGGTGGAGGGGGGCGGGGGGGCGGGGGGGTGGCGGAGCAAGACAAAGGCTGTTAAATTTAACTGCCAAGGGCATAAAGCCACACTCCAACTCTGATTGATTTCCTCCCCACAGTCCATGGTGGTCAACCGGTTACGGCTTGTAAGGGACGGTCTGCCTCACTGGTTCTTTATCACTGTGTACCTCACACACACACACACACACACACACACACACACACCTCATAAAGGTTGAACGGTGGTCGACTAACATGCGTCTCATGCATGGTTATGCATGCTGTTAAAACGCGTCTCCGGTGTCTCAGACTGTCATGGACGTCCTCCAGGCTGGGTACTGTCCCAGCTGCCTGCCTGGTTGGATCCTGCACAACAGTTGATTGAGTTCATGTAGCTGCTGGAAGTGACCTGCACACGTTTACACGCTAACGTGACCCGTCTCTGACCTCTGACCTCTGGAGCTGCTTGGTGTGATTGGGTGGTTTTATGTGTTTTTGTGCTGTCCGGTTACAATCTGATCACCCAGGATACATGTTAAAGTGTAAAGGGAGTCTCTGTGTTGCTGGACTGGGCTGTACTGGGACTGGGACTGGACTGGGACTGGGACCCGGGCCTCAGAGACAGACAGACAGCCCGAATCCAATTTGTTCTCTTATCCAATACGAGGTGGATATTTTTTCCCATGTCATCAATAAACCAGCAGATGGAGTCCGATCTGTTCGGAGCACAAACCACATTCAGAGTTGAATCTCTGAAAAAATGCAACTCAATCTGACCGCTGATCAGATTTCACTCCCTGAGCGACACGTATGTGAGGTTTCACCGCTTCTGCACCGCAACTAGAAAATGCCGTTGTATTTTCAAAATAAGAGTCAGAATAACCGCGAAGAACCGTGCCCTTTAGTTAGCGTTACTATGACAACCAGTGCCGTAATGACAGCGGATGATTATACTGTCTAAACACACAAATCCATTCTGGTCAATTGTAGTTTACAATTATATCAGACCATGTGATTTTTAGTGTTCTCCCTTTTTAAGTTGTATTTTGTGTGTGTGTGTGTGTGTGTGTGTGTGTGTGTGTGTGTGTGTGTGTATGCAGGGAGAACGAGGTCCTCAAGGTCCAGTTGAAGAAGTATGTGGGGGCAGTACAAATGCTGAAGAGAGAGGGGAGCCAGGGCAATGACGGTAAGACACACACACACACACACACACACACACACACACACACACCACACGCACTGCATCATTATGACCTGAAATTAGGTCTGTGTCCTAGTCCATCTATTTTGCTCTCAAACAGAAAAATCAGGTCGTTAGTTTCCTCCGTCCCCCGATCCGTCTGATGCTCCGATGACGAACCCTCCCTCGCCACGCTCCCCTGTCAAACACAATGAGCCCCCCCCCCCCCCCCCCCACGCCGTCACTCGCTCACTCTTTTTGTTTTTTTGTTTTCTGGGTGCATTTGTCAACTTTGACTTTGTGTTCCTGTTGCCGGGGGATGTAAGCGGCGCTCTGTGTAAAGACTGGCGAGATAAAGCCCCGCTGCATCAGAGGCAAATAAAATGAACATGGCAGATTATGGAGGGCCACATAATGACTAATTGCATTTTGGGGGGTGAGGGGGGGGGGGGGGGAGCGGGGGAGGCGGTGGGGGGGGGGGGGGGGTGGTTATCTGAGTTTGTTTTTGAGTCAGACAGAGACGGAGATAGACAAATACAGAGGGAAAGAGTTTCTGTTTACGAGAGAGAAAGAGAAAGTTTGATGGATTGTGTGAGAAAGGAAATACTGCGGGTGTGTGTGTGTGTGTGTGTGTGTGTGTGTGTGTGTGTGTCTCAGAGAGAGAATATATGTGTGAGCATGTACAAGCACACGTGGCGCTGAGTTGGACTGTCTTAAAGTAGTGCACCGAGTTTGGCTATTAACACCGAAATCATCCGCGTGTCCCTGGTGGATCCTGTACCTCCGGTGGGTCCTGTACCTCCGGGGGCCCCAGGCTAACCCGTTAGCATACATGGTGTCGAGTGATAGTCGGCCACCGGCGTGATCTCAGGGATGAGGTGTGTAGCAGCTCTGAAACTAAATGACGTCTACAGGAGGTGAAGGTTGTGGGCGACGGGAGGCTGCGTACAGCTACAAATCACTACGCCGCAGATGAATACGTGGTTACCCGCTTAGAATAGTTCCTAAAATAAACCTAGCTTCCAAATAAATCATCATCTGTATTGAGATGACATCATTCAAACCACTAACAACCTTTTATTCTTTTTTTATTTACTAAGAGGTCAGTTTGTACTTTTAGATCATGCTAGTCACTTGACGTAGCGTTAGCATGCTAATGTGTTAGCATGGAGCTAATGTGTATACTCCTGTCTAACACATTGAGAAGGCTGATGGGGGGATGGACCGGTGAAGACGCTGTAGTTCAGTAATGTACATTTCCTTTCCTTTGAGTTCAGAGAGCAAACCGTGGATAGGGATCTTGTTCTCCGAGGTGGATCCTCTCACCGACCGGCCCTCAGCGCCGCCGCCATGTTTTAAACATCAGAGCCGCTTCACGCCGTTCCTCAGGTCCCCGGCAATTACTGCACCGCCAAACACAGGAGCACCGGATACACACCGACACTATCAGTAAAGAGGCTGAACACCTTACTGTCCCTCACAGGAGTCCCAGTGGAGCTGGCTTCTCAGAGGTCCTCAACACTTCTCATTCCGCTCCAGCAATTTGGCCACTCGTTTGATTCTCTCTCTCTCTCTCTCTCTCTCTCTCTCTCTCTCTCTCTCTCTCTCTCTCTCTCTCTCTCACGTTGGCGCTTCATTCCCCATCCTTTCTCCCCTCTCCGTTCTCACAGCTCCTCCCCGTCTCTTGTCTCTCCCTGTCTCTCCCTCCATCCCTCGCTCCCCTTCATCCCGACAGGCGTAATAATTCCCTCTCCATGGCGGCGTCGAAATGATTTCATCCCCTCTCGCCTCCGTCTCCTCCTGCTAATGATGTGCCCCGCTCCATCATGCTTTTGATGTCGAACCAGCCTATCGGTGTGTGTGTGTGTGTGTGTGTGTGTGTGTGTGTGTGTGTGTGTGTGTGTGTGTGTGTGTGCGAGCAGTTTAGGGGGAGCAAAAAGAGGAAAAAAATAGGTTGAATTGATACACAAGCGCCCCTTTTTCATGTGCTGTCTATTTGAAACCCCTCCCGTCTAATGATGGCGCCGCGCCGTGATCTCTTGAGCGCTCCCCGGGCGCCGCCAGCCCCGCCGACATCCCACAAAAGACGTTTCCTCCTCTCCCTCGGTTTCAAAGGAGTGATAATTATTGTTTCCCGCGTGATGCCGTCTATCCCCGTTCGTTTCGGGGATCCCTGCACATCTCTGCACAGTGTGTGTGTGTGTGTGTGTGTGTGTGTGTGTGTGTGTTTTCTGTGATTGTGGGTTATCATGCTGTACAAACTTGTGTGTGTGTGTTGTGGGCATGAATGACGCTCTTTCAAACTGCACACACACCATTACGGGCGGAAGGCGGGATGTACACAGCTTCCTGTCACCCGTTGGTGTCACGTCAAAGCGGCTTGTGTGTTTTAAACGTGGTAATCGCTGCGTGCCGCCGGCCGATCCCCCCGGAGGAGCCGCGGCAAAACGGAGACGTCGTGTTTACTGTGCAGAGCTAGATGAAGAGAGCTCTCCGGGGAGGGACTCCTCCAGCATCTGCAGAGTGATCACACACACACACACACACACACACACAACGTCGTTCACAGGGTTCCCACGGGCCTTGAACATCCCTTGAAGGCCTCACGTTCTGAATGGACGGCCTTGAAAGTGCTTGATTCGTCAGTTTGCCTCCCTGGGCCGCTCGCCGTCCGAATGCTTCACTGAGGAAAACATGAAGCAGCAGTTTTAAAATGAAGGATTTCATCTTCGTTTCTTGGCGTTTTTCTTCGTTTCTTCTTCGTAAGTTTGACCAATGTCCAAAACGTGAATCTTGAGTCCTTGAATTTCACCTTGAAAGTCATTTAAAAGCTTTTATCACTCACTAGCCGTGTTGTCACAGCTCAGTGGGAGACGGGGGCGTGGCCTCTTGTTAAGCCGCAACAAAGACACTGATTGACTTCAATCAGGTGACCGCCGTTGACCGAAGTCAACTGGCAGATGATGCAGGATTGGAACCGAGGGCATTGATTGGATAAGAAAGCATCAGTCACCGAGAAGCCCTCGCTGTCTGGCTCTTTGTCTCTCAGGTCATGATGTCCGATGACCTCTCCTGACCGGCTGGTGTTTGGCTGACTGCTCCACAGTCAGGTGAAATTGGCCTGGTGGGATCAGGAGTTATTAACCAGTTCAGCGCCTGGTTGGCCAGCGTGAGGACCAGCAGAGGTCGATGAGGGGTCAGAGGTCGTATAGTCTGAGGAGGTGTTTCTTCCATTTTCTTGTCAAATGGTATTTAGTGGTGACCTGGAGGGAGGATTTGAGGGATTTCATCACTACCTGGTGGTTTTTCTTCATCTTGACCTGATGACCTTGATGTTTTTGTGTTTTCATCAGCCCCCATAAGGTCCTGAGCTCCCCTGGCGTTAATGCAGCCGAGGTCAGGGGTTCGCGTCCCCCTGGGGCCTCATGCTTTATCTAAAAGTGTCCGCCAAACGCCAGTCCAAAAAAAAAAAAAGGTTTGATCCTTGTTTTTCTCTCTGTTCTCCTGGACATTAAAACACTCCATGTCCAGCATCACTCACATCGATGTGCTGCTCTTATTTTGAAACAACCTTTTTTAACTCTAAGCCCCTTGTAGATTCTCTTCCCTCATTTCTCCATTTTTGTGATTTATATGTGCAAATAAACCAAACCTCGATGTAAACTAGCTCACGCCGGTCTCTGTTTCTCCTCCCAGAGTAGATGTGAGTAGATGTGAGTAGATGTGAGCGGTCCCACACTTTGATTCATCTTGTTTTTCCCTCCGTGTTTTAATTCTCCCATAAATAAAGCCGGCGGACGGCAGCTTATTCATCTGCAATCAGGAAATGGATTACATGGCCGCTTAAAAGCCAATAAGCGTCCCCGGTGTGCCTCGGTGTCTGCCGCCCGCCGCAGACAGCCACCGGCCTAATGAGTGAATGAGAGGCATTCATCAGCGCTGTCGGCCTAATAGGAGCTTGTAACTTATTCATTACACACAGAGATCTGTATTTATTGTCCCTCCGCGCTCCGCTTCGCCCTTGTAGGGCCTCGGGGAGGTCGGCCATCTTGCTGTCAGGCGTCACGCTTGTGTGTAGGTGAGTCGTTGTGTGTGTGTGTGTGTGTGTGCGTGTGTGTGTGTGTGTGTGTATTGGGAAGCGGTGTAGATTTCATGAGTGAGGGTGTGTGTTTGTGCGTATGCATGCTGTGTATGTATGTTTTTGCGTGTGCACGTGCACACGACTGCATGGTGTGTGTGTGTGTGTGTCTCCGTGTGTTGCGCAATAAGTGTGAGTGATGGTGTGTGTTTTTGATAAATTCTGTGTGTGTGTGTTGTATTTATCGTGTTTATTGGGTGGGGGCGGGTCCTTATTAAACACAAGATGTGTGTAGGTGAGTCATTGTGTGTGTGTGTGTGTGTGTGTGTGTGTGTGTGTGTGTGTGTGTGTGTGCACATGCATATGTTGAAGCAGAGTGGAGGTGGATTTTCATTACGTGTTTACTAACGAGAAGCTGAGTGTGTGTGTGTGTGTGTGTGTGTGTGTTAAAGTGATGGAGAACAGAGATCATAGTGGTGGAAGGGGAGTTATTAAACTGGGTTGTGTAGGTGTGTGTTATGTCGGGGTGTGTGTGTGTGTGTGTGTGTGTGTGTGTGTTCATAGACTTTTTGTCCTTATTAAACAGAAGGTGTGTGTAGGTGAGACGTGTGTGTGTGTGTGTGTGTGTGAGAGGGACCCCAAATTAAACTGTGTTTGCGGTAGTAGGTGGTATGAAGCCGCTCTAACTGGTGTGTAAGTGGTTTATGTTGTTGAGGTATTTGCGTCCCAGTGGGCAGACTGTGAAAGAGCAGAACGTTGAGTCATCCTGTCTGTGAACCGATCTCAACTCAGCCCACACGTCAGAACCTGGAGAGCCTCTCGGGTCTCGGGCCAACACACCGAGCCTGTTTACCAGCGCCGAGGTGTGAGGGACTTTCATTCAATCAGCAGAGGGTGGTCTCTGTGTGTGTGTGTGTGTGTGTGTGTGTGTGTGTGTGATACAATTAACCCGACAGACCGTGTTTATTTACCTGGCCGGAGAGGTGTGACATGGCGTGTCATTTGTGACAGGTGAGGCCAGGTGGTGAACGCCCAGAGTGTGTGATGTGTGGTGTGTGTGTGTGTGTGTGTGTGTGTGTGTGTGTGTGTGTGTGTGACACAATTAACCCGACAGACCGTGTTTATTTACCTGGCCGGAGAGGTGTGACATGGCGTGTCATTTGTGACAGGTGAGGCCAGGTGGTGAACGCCCAGAGTGTGTGATGTGTGTGTGATGTGTGTGATGTGTGTGTGGTGTGTGTGTGATGTGTGTGTGATGTGTGTGTGTGATGTGTGTGTTTATGCATCTCAGGTGTGTCCATATGGGCACGGCGGGGGGTGTGGGTGTGTGTCGGTGTTAAAGAACATTTTAATCATCCCCCTCTGTGCCAGGGTCCCACTGGGTGTCATCACGCCCCCCCCCCCCCCCCTCCTCGTTTCCCATTGGTGCACGTGGAAAGGCGGGGCTACGTGGCAAAAACACACACAGCATGCCCGCCAGATTAGCGACGTCCCGATCTAACTTTTTAGAAATTAAATGTTATTAAATGTCGCCGATACGGATTTCCAACGCTGCACTGATGATGTAAAGGCTCAAATGAATCCGGTGCATCATCGGCGTCTGAACTGAAACGAGTCGCATCTTTCAACCCGAGAGGCGTTCAAATACCTCGCTGTCTGAAACATCGCGCCACTCCTCCACCATCCTCCACTCACCGCCTCACCAGCCTCCCCTGCAGTCTGTCATTCCCTGATGCCCTGGAGCTTCATCAATACATCATCAATACATCATCAATACATCTGATGACTGATCTGCACGAGACTGAACATGTGAGACGAGACGAGATGTGATCCCCTTATTGGTTTCATCTCTCAAATCAACTCCAGTCATGAGGCAGGGAGGAGACGAGTTGCAGAAGGAGTATGAACGTTGGTGGTGCAACTTAATATGAGGAAGGTTGTAATATTTTGTTGGCTCAGTGTACTTATTGAATCCCTTTGGAGCTTTGTGAGAGAGTGAGAGGCTTAAGTCTCCCAGATTGGATTCACTAGAAAGAGGGAAGTAAAGGAGAGAGAGGGAGAGAGGGAGAGAGAGGGAGAGAGAGAGAGAGAGGGAGACCTCCAGGTGATGCATCTTGAGGTTTACCTCTTCTGTTGCCTCAGGGTGTTTTTGAATTCACACACACACACACACACACACACACACACACACACACACACGCCTCCAGGCCATTGCTGTGCCTGGTACCCAAAGTCTCCACACTCTAACACTACGTTGAGTGTGTGTGTGTCTGCTGGTGTGTTTGTGTATTGTGACAACGTACCACTTCCCTACTCTCTCTCTCTTAAACCTCTCTTCCCTTAACTCACCTTCCGTCTCCCCCCCTCCCTCCCTCCTTCCCTGCCTCCCATTGGGGGAGTGATTACATCTGGTCCCAGGCTAGCCGGTCATTTACTGCATGACTGGCCGTGCCGATGATAACACGGCGCCGACTTACTTTTAGCGTCGGGCCTGGTGGAGGGAGGGTTGAGTTTCCTAGCATGTTTTCTGGTCTGGTGTGTGTGTACATGCAGAAGGAGAGTTTGAGGTCAAGTGTGTGTGTGTGTGTGTGTGTGTGTGTGTGTGTGTGTGTGTGTGTGTGAGGGTGTGTGTGTGCTTGCATCATCAACTACAGAAGGAGAGATTGAGGTTGAGTGGTGTGTGTGTGTGAGTGTGTGTGTTTGCCAAGGGTTTTTAATTACAACAGCTGTACGTGTCGGATACCTGCAGCGGGTCTGACGGATTTACACACCTCCTTTCCGCAACCGCTGCAAAGCACTCTGGGTAGAGCCTGGCCAGGTGGCGGGAGGCTTAGAGGCATACCTCTCGGTGTTGCGGTGACGTCGGCGGCGCGGCCCGACCAGGTAGGGGTGTTTAATCAGAGCCGACGGGCGTGCTGCGACAGCCAGCCGGTCCCGCGTCACCCGCCCGGCGGCCCGCACACCGAGCCGATAATGAAACGGTAAGAGCATATGTCTGTTGTTGTTTCGCCCCGTGAGCGGCGTCGGCTCACGCTGGGAAACTTTTTGGCTGGATAGTTCGATTCCTCCTCCTGCTTCCTGGCTGCCGGAACGTCCAATCTCATGGGACGACAGGTTACCAGGACTCTCTCTACTTCTGAGGCCATGTGACGTTTGTTTGCCAGCCCTGGTTCACCTGTAAACCAGGCAGTGTGAAGCTAAAGGAACCAAATACAACGAGTCAACTTTTCTGCAACGGTTTGGACCAAAGAAAACAAAGTTCAGTACTGTGCAAAAGTCTTAGGCACATGTAAAAAAAAGTTTCTAAATATCAAAAAATGTACTGTAAAGAGCAGTAATGTAAAACACAAAGGAGTAAGGAGTGCAAGGGTCCGAGCCCCAGGGCCATGACATGTTACTGGATCAGGATCAGGAAACGAGAGCCGAGGAGGGAAAGATGCTTCATATCGACTTGGTTCACCAGATTCATCAGGAGGAATCAGACGTTGGGTCCAGTTCATTAGTGAGTCTTGAGGAGTATGAGAGTAATCAGCTTTGTGTGTCTTTGTCTTCCAGGGCTCTGCTGGGTTCTGGGTAACCGGTAACTATCCCCGGTTTCATCTGAAACCCGCGGAGACCTTTGAGACGCTTCTCCGCCGCAACTCTCTCCTGAACAAACGCCACCAGCAAACCTGCAAATCTCGATCTCCTTATCGTTTCCTCAAAGCATATTTCACCCCCCCCCCCCCCCCTGGCTGAATCACCGGTAGTGCTCCTCTGAGAGTGTGTGTGTGTGTGTGTGTGTGTGTGACTAACGTCTGAGTGTTTAGCTTGTTAACGTGCTCTGTGATAGCGGCCCGGCTCTATAAACAACTTAATCCCACGTCTCAGGCGCCGGGGAGCCACGCTCTCCGCTCCTTCAAAGACCTGGAGGCTTAAGAGGAGAGGTGCATGGTGGGATGGAGGAGGGGGAGGAGGGGGAGGAGGGGGAGGGGGGTGTTTGTGGAGCACAGAGATGAAGATAGAAGTGTGGATACCAGAATTTTGACTTCAATAGCAAAACTAAGTCTAAAAATTCGATGCCACAAGAAAAACCAGCACGTGTTACTTTGCTTGACTTGGACGTCTTGAGTGAAATAGTTCCATATTTGGCTCCTGGCACCAGTTTGGTCAACCAGACGTGGTGGACTGTTTGACGCCGTTGCCTCGTTTTCAGCTGTTTGAATAGAGTCCACCGCCGAGAGCCAGACTGCAGCTGCGTCTATTCTGCTTCTTTCATCCGATCCGATCCACTTGCCATCTGCACATCTACGCCCTCCGGAGTTGCAGAACACGTTTGGTGAAAGCATCAAAAGTTCTTCCCTCCCGAAGCTAGCGGTCCAACGGCTCGATGGCGGCTAGAGAGAGAGAGAGAGAGAGAGAGCTCTATGAAGGGATACAGCCTTTACCCGTCTGTCCATCCTCTCAGACTCCTGACGATCGGACGGGACGGTGCGCCTCGCCTGCAGTCGCATGCTGCAGCAACGGATGCAGGGCTGCGTCGTTTACAACATATTGAGGCCAGCATGTGTCCCAAAACGAGACACAGATGTGTGGAAAGTGATCCTCCATCAGAGTCGAGGCGCTGCGAAGTGAACAGCCATGTTGTGATTGAAGACGTCAGAGGCTGATCTGTGACTCATCTGAGCCTCTGTCACTGTAATCAGATCATGTTTCTGAATATAGGTTGTGCATGCAGCAGCGCTCGAGGCCTGCGATGTGATCGAGATTAATGTAATTTATGTCCTGGCACGTATCTTATTATGATATTAGTTCAGATCAAGAGGATTTAGATGCGATGGGTTTAGAGATTAAACTCTTGATCCTCAGTTTGTTTTTAGCATGACAATTAAGAGCGTCTACTCTCAGATCTCACTGACGGCTGTATTCAATAGAATGAAGCTTTCTGCTTCATTTTATACCATCTGTCTTCAAGTTTACTGAAATATAAATGTAAACAACGCTTCATCCGCTTTTATCAGCTACAGTCTAATGATTGAAACATCTCTAAAACATAGACGTTAAGAATTGGGGGGGATAAGTGAAGACGTTCAGCGTATGTGTACACTCTACAAAGTAAAAGCCTTTAGGGGTTCCTCAGACTGCAACCATAGGGGAACCCCAGCGGGTTCCTTGAGGAACTCCTTCATAAAAGGTTCCACTTTAACACTGGCAGGTTCTTCAAGCAGCCCTTTGGGGATGTTTTTTCTAGTGAGAACCTTCAGGTGCTCACTAGCAACCATGTTAAAGACAACACTTCCTGGTGGCGCTTCCCTACCAGCTTACCACTATCAGCGCTCTGTAATGAAATGAATTGTCCTTCCCCTTCTTCAGCTTCATCTAGTCAAAACACAGATTGGTTCATTCAAATGGAAAGTTAATTGAATACAAAACCAAATTGTTGGTTATGGTTTGATCCTGCCAGTTTCCTCTCAGTCTGTTTCTCTGATTAAACCCTACTAGCATGTTCTCAGCACCCAGGAAACATGCAAAGCCCATGCCATCGTTTGTCTTGGAACGAGAACAAAACTGCTGAGGATGAAGAAAATAACTCTCCAACATAACGATGATAACTCACTTGGAGGGAATTCACTTACAGGGAAAAGTTTTTTCTTTTGAGCGTTTTCTTTTTTTTTTCTTGGACTTTCTCCCTCGGTGAGTCCCACTGTGCTGCAGCCAACTCAAAGAGAAACGCTTGTTTTGTAAAAGTCCTTTTTGGAATCTGGATCAAAAGCATTTCCATCGCAGCTCAATCTGTGATAGAAATATTTAACGCTGGCGCCGAGCCTCGTGAAAAATCTCCCTGTTTCACTTTCTCTCATGTATCGCCTTTCTTCACTCACTCTCCTATCCCTCCTTTCCCCCTATATCTCCTTCCTCCTTTCGTCTCTCTCTCTCTCCCTCTCTAATAATCCATGCTATTTCAGAGGCGATGTGGCAGTCTAGGATAGCGGCTGTATGTATACTTGATTGTCTTCCTGACCTTTGACCCCCGTAGAAAGCAGCTGTAGGAGCTAATAATGGCGTTGTGACTGAGATGGGGCAGCTGGGAAAAAAAAGAAAGAAACACAAAAGCACACTTCACATTTTCTGTTTCCTGTCACTGCGGTCCACGTCCCTTTCATCCTCTCTCATATGTGAAAAGCCTCTGAAGTTTTTTTTTTTTCGTCTTTGTGTAAATATGAGAACAGAAGGAAGCGTCAGGGCGTTGTGGGGCGGCGGCTGACACCCGAGGAGAAGTTGAAGAGTACTTCCTGGACGTTTAATGATTGTACGTGTGTGTGTAGGTGTGTGTTTTGCATATGCCAGGGACAAGACGGGTGATCTGAAACGCTTCGGCGTTGTTGGAAATCACCGGCTTGGTACAGATCCCTTCAACACACACAGCAGCAAGGGGTCATTCCACTGGTGCTTTATTGGAGCAGCTCGCTAGCGTGGATGTCGGTTTCATCCCGATGTTGTTGTCCCCGACGACGCAGAAGAAGAAGAAGAAGCTCGGGGATGTCTGCAGACAAGTCGGCGTGATAAAAGGTTGTCAAAACCTGGACGACACAGTACCGAGTCGCTTCCTAGCGCTGATTGAGGCTCGTGACTCACGCACGGTGAGGTTGAATAAAATAAAATAAATGGTGGTATGGCTCCGTTGTTGTTCAAGAGGTCTGAGATAGTCTGGCGTCGCCTCTAGTGGTTCGTTATGTCATGGCACCCTCATCTCCTGCACAACTGGCCCCCCTATTGGTTAAATCACCTGTGCGATATGTCACGTTTGTTTGAAAATTCATTTGAAGTTGTTGACCTCATGTCGTCAGGGTGTTAGATGTCCCTGGGACCCTGTCACACTGTGGGACGTCACCAGTCCGTCTGGGTTACTTCGTGATGAAGGGTTTTATTGTACCCGCTCCCCCTCCACCTGCCTCGTCGAATTCTACTCCAGTTAGCGATTCCCTACGTGTCCCAGATTAACGTTTCACCACCGCCAGGAGAAGGGGCATGAACCTTTCGCTTTCCATTAAAGGTGGGTGGCGTACGGGAATATAAATAGCTTGAAAAGTGGGTTATACGTGTAGGCGGAGAGAGCGGAGAGATGGCGACGGCGTAGTAAGACAAAAGAGGAAAAGTAACCCGCAACGTCCCGGGTTCGAATCTGGCCCGGGACCTTTGTTTCCTGTCTAGCTGTCAGAATAAGAGTCGGGGTGAGAACAGGGTCAGCGTGTTCTCATGTCAACGTTATGAAAAGTAATCCTCTGACGTTGTGTAGGATATCCGTGTGAATCAAGTGCGACGGCAGGTTGAGGTCATGTGACTGGAGCAGGGAGGAGTTTGGCGTTGAAATAGCGCGGTGCAAAGTAAGAGGGGGGTGTAAAGGCTCGTGGGTTCAAGGCCCGACAAAGACGTTTTCTGCTGCGAGTGTTTTCATTTCCTCCAAAGGGTTTTTTCTTATTTAACCGAATCCTCACCGTAACCTTACCCAGATTGTTTCAGTGGCCCAACCCTAACGGTAAAGGAACTGAAGTGACAAAACTAAATGTACCTACATCTATATATTATATACACTTAAAACACTTGGCTGCAGTTGCGGTAATCAAACCTGTGGCTTTTCCGTCATTGGACGATATCTCCTACCACCATCTGTCTCTGCCTTGCTGTGTGCAGCCTGTAGCCTCTCTATATCTTTTACCCGTAGATGGCAGTGTGTCCACGAGTCTCCGGGCGGTGAGCAGCAGGCTGACAGGTCCTCTGTAATGTAGATGTACTGTAATGGCCTGTGAGGGAATGAGATGTACACTGTTAAATAGTTGGGGAAGACATCTCGCTCTGCTCCGCCGGGCGCTGACCTCGCTTTACAAGCCGGAGAAACACCAGACCAGAACATTGATTTGACAAAGGCCTTGACTAATGATACTAGTGGGACACGCCCCCTTCCCTCGTCTTCCTCGCTCTCTCTTAGATGTGGGACGTGGGATGGAGCGACCACGTCCTGATAAGGTCATGATAAGGTCACGCTGCCGTCAGGTTGGACGTTAATGAGCGCCGTCGACACGTTCACACGCTCTCACCTCGTCTCCTGTACGTTTCCCTCCACCTTCCTCCTCCTCCTCCTCCTCCACCTCCTCTTTCGTCCTTTACTTTGGTCTCTCAATTAAGGCTGCCTTTGTTCCCGTGGTCCGTCATTCCTCCTCATCCATTATGGATCAGCACCAAGAGGAGAAGGACCGATGGATTGGATGTTTAAAAAGACAGACGCCTCAGAGTGTGGTACTCCTCAGAGGTAGACGGAGGCTGGTGTGATGGAGGAGGAGTCTTCCTCCTCTGTCTGGTCCCTCTGGGTGTGATGGAGGAGTCTTCCTCCTCTGTCTGGTCCCTCTGGGTGTGATGGAGGAGGAGTCTTCCTCCTCTGTCTGGTCCCTCTGGGTGTGATGGAGGAGGAGTCTTCCTCCTCTGTCTGGTCCCTCTGGGTGTGATGGAGGAGTCTTCCTCCTCTGTCTGGTCCCTCTGGGTGTGATGGAGGAGTCTTCCTCCTCTGTCTGGTCCCTCTGGGTGTGATGGAGGAGGAGTCTTCCTCCTCTGTCTGGTCCCTCTGGGTGTGATGGAGGAGTCTTCCTCCTCTGTCTGGTCCCTCTGGGTGTGATGGAGGAGGAGTCTTCCTCCTCTGTCTGGTCCCTCTGGGTGTGATGGAGGAGGAGTCTTCCTCCTCTGTCTGGTCCCTCTGGGTGTGATGGAGGAGGAGTCTTCCTCCTCTGTCTGGTCCCTCTGGGTGTGATGGAGGAGGAGTCTTCCTCCTCTGTCTGGTCCCTCTGGGTGTGATGGAGGAGGAGTCTTCCTCCTCTGTCTGGTCCCTCTGGGTGTGATGGAGGAGTCTTCCTCCTCTGTCTGGTCCCTCTGGGTGTGATGGAGGAGTCTTCCTCCTCTGTCTGGTCCCTCTGAGTGTGATGGAGGAGGAGTCTTCCTCCTCTGTCTGGTCCCTCTGGGTGTGATGGAGGAGTCTTCCTCCTCTGTCTGGTCCCTCTGGGTGTGATGGAGGAGTCTTCCTCCTCTGTCTGGTCCCTCTGAGTGTGATGGAGGAGGAGTCTTCCTCCTCTGTCTGGTCCCTCTGGGTGTGATGGAGGAGTCTTCCTCCTCTGTCTGGTCCCTCTGGGTGTGATGGAGGAGTCTTCCTCCTCTGTCTGGTCCCTCTGAGTGTGATGGAGGAGGAGTCTTCCTCCTCTGTCTGGTCCTCTGGGTGTGATGGAGGAGGAGTCTTCCTCCTCTGTCTGGTCCCTCTGAGTGTGATGGAGGAGGAGTCTTCCTCCTCTGTCTGGTCCCTCTGGGTGTGATGGAGGAGTCTTCCTCCTCTGTCTGGTCCCTCTGGATGAGGAGAGATGATGGTGGAGATGTTGATGATAATGATGGAGTTGATGATCGTGATGATGATGATTATTTGTGTGTGTGTGTGTGTGTGTGTGTGTGTGTGTGTGTGTTCCCCCCTTACTCTCATAATAGCCCAGCGATGGCGTCTGAATCCACCATGGTAGTGACCGGTCTTCTCTCTCTCCCTCTCTTGCCTCTCTCTCTTCCTCCGTCTCTCTTTATCTCTTCCTCTCGGTCTAATCCTCTGTCTTTCATCTCTCTCTCTCTCCGTCTGTCACCCTGCCTGGCCTCCCTCTCTCGCCCCCCCTCCCTCCGTCGCTCCCCCAGCCCTAAAATAGGAAATGTCTAAATTACACTTGCTAATAGGTTGCAGCAGCTCTGTTTTCTCCTCTTCGCTCTTCCTCTTTTTAATTTAGTATCAGGGACAGAACACATTTCATTTGATATCCAATGAAAGGATTCATCTTGTGAACTCTTGAGAAGAAATGAAAGATGATTGAACTGCAGGAGGGAGTGTACTCCACTTGGAAGATGGGAGGGAGGAGGTGGGCTTCTCCTTTCCTTTCCTTTCCTTTCCTTTCCTCTGCTCTCCTCTCCTCTCCTCTGCTCTGCTCTGCTCTGCTCTCCTCTCATCTCCTCTCCTCCTCTCCTCATCTCCTCTCCTCTCCACCAGATGGGAACATCAATTCTTAATGCCCATTCTGCCACATCTCCTCCGGCAGACCGAAGCAGCTCGCGGCCCAATCCCAACACTCCGCTGTGTCTCCTCGCACATCCACAACACAAGACGGCGAAATCTGGTTTTCCTGTCGTCCAGTAAAACCCTCGTACAGCCGACCCACGTCTGCTCTCACGGCGCTGCGCTGCGCGTTTCACCATCAATAAATCATTACCACGTTCATTTTTCAGAGATTACTATAATCAGTGTAAACAAACGAGACCAGCGCTGAGAAGATTGGCGGCTGTTAGCGGCCACGGTGTTGCATTTTACATTGTGTTTGCGTTTCATCACAAAACCTAAAAGGACGCTAAACCGCTACAGCGCTCAGAGTTTCTGGCAACGGCAGATGGTGACAGGAAACAGTGTTTTATGAAAAGTTGTTCTTAATGTTGAGCAACACCAGTACTAACAATACCTCTGGCTACCGTTCATCACATGGTCTCTGTTGGTCACAGGGTATACCAAGGTACGCTGGTTGCACAGTTGCAATTTTTCCATGGTGGTGATGCGTGATGTCATGCGTGATGTCATGCGTGATCGCGTTGCGTTTTATGGCTTCCATTTTCCAAGACAAGCAAAAGGTTGTTTTTTTTCCCTCCACCCTCTTTGTGTTTGGTTTCACTTCATTTAGCAGTGAGGAGGAGACGCTGTGATGGAAGCAACGTGACTATTGGGCCCAGATGTCGGACATCTTGAACCTTCAGTAAACCAGGCTGAGCACACACTGCTACACACTGACACTGTTACCCAGTACAACCAGTCTCCTGCTAGGTGGGGGGGGGGTGCTGTGTGCAGGAGTGTGCAGGTGCCCTTTAACAGCATCCCAGACTATTAACACAATAAGCAAAAAGCAATTAGATTGACTTTCTAAAATGGCAGTCAATTATCAATCCTGCTGCGGTGGAAAGTGGCGGTGGACCGCAGGGCGCCGAGGGAGAGAGGAGGACGCTCGCCGCTTCGTTAGCTCGCTGGGCGACGACACAGCCGCTGATCGCTAATGAGAAAATCTGTTAGTTGCCTCCGCTTGAAGTGGCAGGAGGAGAAACGCCGCGCTGGGCAGCGGCTGTCAGCGCCGCCGCCGTCAGCGCCGCCGTGACCTCGGCAGCCGCGAAATTAGGGAGGGGGGGGGTCAAAGGGCAGATTGCAGCTTGTCATCTGCTCCTGCTGTTCTGAGTTTAGACACATTCACCATCATCATACACGCTAACTAGATTTATCTTCCCCCCCGCTCTGTCTTTCACCGGCATCGCTGGCGTTGCCGTCTCATCATCACAGTTCAGGATGTTTGTAGACGACCATTGGTACGAAGAGAGGTTTAGTTGTGGGGGTGCTGCATCTGTCCAGAACATCGGAGGACAGAACAATGACGCGCTGAGAGTTAAAGTTTTGTTCTGTGTTCATTCCCTTCAGTACAACGAGCAGCAGATTGACTAATCCTTGATATTTCAAGTGAGATGAATGTGATGTTTAGTTTTTGAGGTACTGGCCGAGTGTCTGTGTTCCCGGCTGTTCCTCCGTCTGTCTGCAGCTACAGCCGAAGTCCAGAGCGTTAAAGGAAATGATGAAAAAGGAACTCCTCTATCCAAGCAAATACAAGTATTTAATTACTCTTATTGTGTTATTTACTGTTTATTCACCGACATGTTTCATCTGTATTCTTAGGACGTCTGAGGCTATCAGTCCAAGCTCGTCCAAGTGTCTTTTCAATTCTTCTTTATTCTTCTTTATTCTTCTTTATTCTTCTTTATTCTTTTTTATTCTTATTTATTCTTATTTATTCCCTCACGTGACGCCTGATCCGATTTTTTCTAATCAGGTCGAACAGCAAAAAGCTGCACGGAGTCGCATTTGTTCAATTCTGATCTGGACCGCGAGGACATGAGGTACAAAATCTGATCAGGATGCATGCAACCTACACGTTTGAACGTACAAATCAGAATTTGTCAGCGTTGCCATGACGATGAGTAAATCTTGCGTCATTCACCTGAGACAACTGTCATAGTTTGAGCAGCGTTAGCGTGGAGGACAACGGACCTCAACCCCATCCGACACCTCTGGGACCGAACTGGAGCGCCGACTGCGAGCCAGGCCTCGTCGCCCGGCCTCGTCGCCCGGCCTCGTCGCCCGGCCTCGTCGCCCGGCCTCGTCGCCCGGCCTCGTCGCCCGGCCTCGTCGCCCGGCCTCGTCGCCCGGCCTCAGCGCCCGGCCTCAGCGCCCGGCATCAGCGCCCGACCTCACTAACGCTCTGGTGGCTGAATGGAAGCAGCGATGTTCCCAGAGGAGTGGAGGCTGTTGTAGCAGCAAAGGGGACCACATACCTTTGTCCATGCAGTGTATTTATGGGCCTGATATATCAGTCTGACTCTAATGAGGCCGATCGCCCAACGGGACCTTACAGCTGCTCGTACTTTCCAGTCAATTCCCTGACCTTTCATTCTCCGTGGAAATCAACACTTTACTTTTACTTGCATGGAGAGCAGGGTACATTTTTCATAATTTCCTTGAAAGCGCTGCACGTCCCCCCGTGAATACCAAACAACCCGGGGCGTGACAGCCGACCTGCACCCCGGCGCTCCAGTTCAGCTCGTACTCGGGCAGGAACACAAGATGTGGTAGTTTGTGCTGGTGCGTTGATGCGTATCCTCCTATTTCACGCGTACACGGACGTAAATGCAATGCTGCGTTTGAGTGGCGTTGCAGTGTTTCCGAGCGGCTTTGTAAGTAAACGGATGAGCGCTGCATACGTGAGTGTTTTTCTAAGTAAACGGGGACTCGTGTTTTTTTTGTACGTGACTTGCGACTTTCATCACGCATGAGTGTTGGAGCGCGCGAGTGCTCTGTTTTAATAGGTCGCAGCAGATTGAGCTGCGATGCTTTCCAGCTCAGACGTTTTTGGGTCAGAGTTTTTTTTTTTCCTTCTAATAATTGCTTTGATCACAGGAATAATTAGGTTTTCTTCCCTCCACATGCACACAAACACCCACAGCCCCTCCCTCCTCCCTGCAGCGCTCGATGGCATACCTTCTGCACGCTGACAGAAGACAGGCATGCACACAGCAGCGAGATAGAAACCTCTTTCCTATTGTTATCGCTCTGCTCTCCTCTGCACCGTCAGGTCAGATGTTCAGAGGAAAGTCATTCTCCGTAATGCACGAGATAATCATTTCCAACAGGAACCTAAAAAAAAACCAAAACAGCATTCACTCTCCGTGAAGACGCTGAATAGAGCGGGGGCATGCGGCGCTGCAGCCGGAGACGTGGAAAATCCAAACTCAATTGCGTTTTTTTTTTTTTTTCCCTCAGTGTTTCTTCCTCCGAGTCTTTTCATCTTAGAAGTACAATTGTGGCCTGTGATGAAGTTGGTTCTCAGAGACGCGAGTAATCTGACAAGTTTTAGATTTTTTTTTTTTTTTGTTCAAGTGAGTCCAGGCCTCTCTCTCCTCTCCGCCAGTAAGAGGAAGTCGTGATCATGTCGAGCGCCGTTGGAAGCATTTGGGAGAAAAACGTAACTCTTAATATATATTATTTTTGCTCGGGTCTTATTTCTAAGATCCAAATAACGCCAGAACCTTCTGAAGGGAAATAAACCAACAGTGATGAGACGTTGGGACCGCCACAGCAAAACGGCTTGTTTCTTGTTTCAGTGTTTCTGGGGAAGCTGAAGCCGTTCAGGTACTAAAGAGGTTCTAGCTAACTGCTGTTTGGGTTCGAGGTCTGAATCCCTCCCGAGAGCGGCGTCCTGTCCGGTGGACCTCCCGGTACTTCCTGCTGCTCGTATGTTAGCGTGTTGCTGTACAGCCGGGAGGTGTGGATGTTGGTCGGAGGCCAGGCGAAGCGAGAGCGCCGTACATTTGATCAGAGGGTTGGATTAAAGTTTCATGACCCCCGTGGAGGATCTGGGTCAACGCAGCAGCAGAGTGAGAGTAGATGGAGAGGAGAGGAGGTGAAGGGTCTAGATGGAGAGGAGAGGAGGTGAAGGGTCTAGATGGAGAGGAGAGGAGGTAAAGGGTCTAGATGGAGAGGAGAGGAGGTGAAGGGTCTAGATGGAGAGGAGAGGAGGTGAAGGGTCTAGATGGAGAGTAGAGGAGGTGAAGGGTCTAGATGGAGAGTAGAGGAGGTGAAGGGTCTCGATGGAGAGTAGAGGAGGTGAAGGGTCTAGATGGAGAGGGGAGGAGGTAAAGGGTCTAGATGGAGAGGAGAGGAGGTGAAGGGTCTAGACGGAGAGGGGAGGAGGTGAAGGGTCTAGACGGAGAGGAGAGGAGGTAAAGGGTCTAGACGGAGAGGAGAGGAGGTGAAGGGTCTAGATGGAGAGGAGAGGAGGTGAAGGGTCTAGATGGAGAGGAGAGGAGGTGAAGGGTCTAGATGGAGAGGAGAGGAGGTAAAGGGTCTAGATGGAGAGGAGAGGAGGTGAAACAAGAGATTACAACGATGTGGTGTACACACAGCTGGACAGATGGAGGGAACATGTGTACAGTATGGGCTGTACAAACAATGCTAGTGGCTCCGTTGGCCCATATCTCCCTCTCTCCCCCATATCTCCCTCTCTCCCCCATATCTCCCTCTCTCCTCCATATCTCCCTCCCTCCCCCATATCTCCCTCTCTCCTCCATATCTCCCTCTCTCCCCCATATCTCCCTCTCTCCTCCATATCTCCCTCTCTCCCCCATATCTCCCTCTCTCCTCCATATCTCCCCCATATCTCCATCTCTCCCCCATATCTCCCTCCCTCCCCCATATCTCCCTCTCTCCCCCATATCTCCCTCCCTCCCCCATATCTCCCTCTCTCCCCCATCTGTCCCATGCAGCTCGTCCTCTCAGGTCCTGCGTGTCCAGACGGTCCTCCTGGTTCGATCAATACTGATCAATACTGCAGTGAAAGCGCCGCAGTTTGATCGGAGTCTGAAAACTCATATTAGCGTCTCGACGTAACGACTTCTCATAAGATAAAATAATAAGATCAACTTTATCGATCTCCCGCAGATAAATTGGGTCATTACAGCAGCAGAGACTAAAGACTGACGCTGAGATACTCATGATCCCTGGAGGAGGAGTCCATCCTGTCTCTCACCATGGGGGGGACACGGGGGGACAGGGGGGGGAGACGGGGGGACACGGGGGGGACACGGGGCGGGGGCGGGTAACCAAAAGGTCAGAAACAACAATACCATGAAATAGTCTTTAATTGATCGGCTGGTTCAGTCGTGTGTGAAGCGTTTTGCAGCGCTTCAGGGAATCCCAGTCCCTCCAGACCCTCCAGTCCCTCCAGTCCTCCAGTCCCCCCAGTCCTCCAGACCCTCCAGTCCTCCAGTCCCCCCAGTCCTCCAGACCCTCCAGTCCTCCAGTCCCTCCAGTCCCCCCAGTCCTCCAGTCCCTCCAGACCTCCAGACCCTCAGAGTCCTGCAGAGGGGGAAACCCCGTGTCTGTCGTCCACCAGGCAGCAGGAGCAGCTCTGGGTTGGTGCGCGGTGCGTTCACAGACCAGGAAGTAGCTCGGCGATTTTCCTAACTAGCGGCTAAGTCAACGCTGGAGTTAAATGTTGAGTTCAGAGATTCTCTTCTTCTCTTCCAACAACACTTTGGTGTTAACAGGTGGAGTCAACATACCCCCCCACCCTCCATCCCTCCATCCCTCCACCCCTCCATCCCTCCACCCCCCACCCCTCCATCCCTCCACCCCAGCAGCTAGAAAGCACAAGCCACCATTACCAATGTGATGCTGTTAGTTCTCCAGGTTTTCTCCTGTTAAATGGAGGATGATGTCTTGTGCTATTCCTGACTTCTTTCTACTTCATGCTGCTGCAGACCATCACAGTGAGACTGAACGGTTCGGTGTCTTTGCTCAAGGACACTTCGATTAGATTTGATGACATCAAACTTTTTTTGCGATTATGGGATGTCCACTCCGTCTCCTCAGACACACGGGCGAGGTCACACGATGCCTTTTACCTCGGGCTTGTTAACATTTCCAGGGAAAAAAAATTGCTTTCAGACGACTACTTCTGGACTAAGACTCAGGGGGGCCGGGCGTCATCTGGCTCGGTGTGAATAAGGATCTTTAGGGCTGAAGGAAAGTAAGGCAGCTGCTTTCAACCCCTTTCCACCATCCCTGTGATCCAGGGATGGAAATTGGCCGCGGTGGTTTGCTTGTGATTGGAGCTATTTTAGACACTTCCAAGAGAAATAAAAAACAACAACAGCTTTGGAGCGGAAAGTAGAGCACAAACATCCCTAGAGGCTTTCTGGTTGATGGTGTGAGAGGGTGTGTACGTTGTGATGTGCAGAATCCAGGATGACCACATTAAGCTAACAGTGAGATTAGAAAACACAGTAACACAGTGACTAGTTGACTCAGAGAAGGCGGTGGTGCAGTGAGGTCCTTTGAGAAGTCAGTGACCTTACGTGACCTTGACGGTGTTCTTCTCGCCGCTACCTGAAAGCAGACGGCATCGTGGTGTTGCTATGGCAACACGCACCGCCGCAGCAGTAGCCGCTCTAAGTGAGCCGGTTGGAGCAGAGCCCATTGATTGGAGCTATCAGAGTGTGGAGAATGACCGTTTCCACACCTTCTGGTGCATGTGTGTGTATTTGTGTGTGTGTTGTGTGTGTGTGTGTGTGTGTGCGCGCGCGCAATTGTTATCGCCCTATTACAGATTTGGCTTGCACTGTTGGTCCCATGTAACAGGAGCAGGGTGGCCTGATCCTCAGATCCTGATCCGTCCTCTCTCTCTCTCTCTCTCTCTTCTCTCTCTCTCTCTCTCTCATATATACACACACAGGCTGACACACAAACATACCCACAGACAAAAGGCTGCTGTTATCTGAAGGAGCGCTACGCTAGAAATGAACTAAGATTAGAAAACCAGAGAAGATTGCTTCTGATGAGCACTCCTTAGTTAGCCGCCTGCCTGCTCCCTACGGCCGCCATGGCCCCGCCCCCCGCCACGGCCCCGCCCCTCGCCACGTGATTCACGTACTGGGTCTGCGTGCACGCGTGTGTGTGTGTGAGTCAGAGAGTGTGTGTGTATTTGTGCACGTGGCAAAGCGTGAAGACACCAATTTTGTTTGTCTTCTCCTGATTTCTGACCTTGTAGTTTTATAATGAGAGCAGACGAACCTCGAACCTCAATTTGCTTTGACGTCCGTGTGTGTGTGTGTGTGTGTGTGTGTGTGTGTGTGTGTGTGAAAAATGTTTTATCCATGTTTTCATTGATATGCATGGTGGGACGGGACCACGTTAATAACACGCCACAGAACGCTGCCAAGTTGAACCGAGTGGAGATGAATGATTGAAAGGAGGGAAAAACTGGAAAGAGGAGAGGAGGATGGGAGGATAGGATGAAAGGAAGGAAGGAAGAAAGCAAAATGTGAAATTGGTTACGGAGGGAGAGAGGAGGGATGAAGGAAAACGGGGGATGGAGATCGTCTGGAAGGAAAGAGGAAGGAAGGAAAAAAAATCAAATCAATACGCCGCAAAAAAAAACAAGGATGAAAAGATGAAAGAAAGTTATGGAACAGAACGAAAGAACAAAGGGTTGGGGGGGAGAGGGGGGGGAGGGAGGGAGGAGGGATGCAGCGATCTCACCAGCAGATAAAATATGGGAGAAGAGATTCAGAAGAGCCCCAATTTCACAGCGGGGCGATCGAGCGGCGCCGGCGGTCCGCGGTGCCGCTCGATCGCCCATCAGGCCCGTCGGAGAGCGAGAGCCCGGCCCATGTTTTATGGAGGAGGAGCGGGACGGGCGGCTGTTTGCTCTCCGGCCTGTTTGCCGACGCCGCCTCTCCCTCACTGCTAAATGGGTGGAGCGGCCCGACTCCGCCTCCTTCCCATCGACCGGCACCGGCGTGTTACGTCACCCGGCCCCCCGAGACTCGGCTGGTAAACCTGGAAGATGATTTTTCAGGTTTTTGTGGGATGTAGGGACTCATCCTGTCTTCCTGCCCTGCTGCTGTTCTGGATCGTGGCATGAGGAAGGCGATGTACGACCAAGCTCCTCCCTCCTGTCACCTGACTCCTCCCAGCTGTATAAAGCTGTAGCGGATGACCGGAGACAGGAAACATCTCCCCTGGTCCGATTGGTCACTACCCCCCATCCCATCCCAGTTCTGAGGGTCCTGCTTCATCCCTTTCCTAGCAGCTCCTCCACTCCCCCCGGTTGGCTCCTCGACTCCCCCCGGTCGACTCCTTGACTCCCCCCCCCCGGTCGGCCCCATGAGTCTTTAAGCTTCACAGCAGTTTGTTCTGTTCTCACAAAAAAACAAAACGAAAGATCGTTCACCTTTTGTCTCTTTTGTCTTAGTGTCTCACCCTGTCCTCCCCTCTCTGTCTCCCCCCTCTCTCACCCATGTGGTCTGAGGGGCAGCAGCACAGTATCTATGTATGTCCCTGTCTGGGCTCGGTCCTGGAGGGGATCAGGACTGGGTCGGTTGCTGGCTGATGGACTCTGATCTGAGTTTTTCTTGACTGTCTTCTCTCTGTAATCTAAAATGTAAAATGTCCTTGTCAAGTTAAAAGCAGATACACACTACTGATACACACTACTGATACACACTACAGATACACACTACTGATACACACTGCAGATACACACTACTGATACACACTACTGATACACACTACAGATACACACTACTGATACACACTACAGATACACACTACAGATACACACTACTGATACACACTACAGATGCACACTACAGATGCACACTACTGATACACACTACAGATACACACTACAGATACACACTACTGATACACACTACTGATACACACTACAGATACACACTACTGATACACACTACAGATACACACTACTGATACACACTACTGATACACACTACAGATACACACTACTGATACACACTACTAATACACACTACTGATACACACTACAACTACCTGACTGTAGAAAGGTGAGATGTTTGTGAGTTTTCAGAAATCCCTGTACACACCAACAAACCATAAAGCACACGAATACACACACACACACACACACACACACACACACACAGCCCCACTGATAATGAGAGAGCTGTCCAGGGAGATGGAGAGTCTCCAGTCAACTGGAAACTGGGGATACAGACGTCTGGGAATGGGAGAGAACACACACACACACACACACACACACACACACACACACACACACACACACAGTTACATGGCTGTACTGCTCAGTTAGTTTTGTTATTACAGACCAGCTGTCTGCCCAGTTTCCTAGAGTCTGAAACATCTGTACCCCCCCCAGTCTCTCTCTCTCTCTCTCTCTCTCTCTCTCTCTCTCTCTCTCTCTCTCTCGTTCGCCCATACAGCCTGTTTGTATGTTTCATTATTAAGAGCCTATCAATGTGACAGGTAACAGAAATCCAAGTTAAGGGGTAAAAACTCTGAGCTGAGGCAAATTGGTACCCGCCAGAGCAACTGTCAGCAGTCCTGTGTGTGTGTGTGTTGTGTGTGTGTGTGTGTGTGTGTGTGTGTTTACTGTTCTTATGCCTTTGTGCCTCTTTTTGTGTGTGTGTATCTCGGCTTGGATTCTTCTCTGTAAGTATTTGTGTGTGTGTGTGTGTGTGTGTGTGTACAGTAGCTGTCTGGGCTGTTAGGCTGCTGAGGTATACACTACAGTGCTATTGGCGAGCGAAAGATAAGCCTGGGGATTGCTGTGCTACTGGGCCCTTTGCAGGAGCCCTGATAATGCTGTTCTATCAGCCGTGTGTGTGTGTGTGTGTGTATGTGTGTGTGTGTGTGTCGTTACTCTCAGGAATCTGACAAAAAGTTCAGGTAATTTTTTGGGGGAAACATTTTCTTTTTCCTTTACTCTTTATTTATTTATTTAATGGAACATTTTAAACAATAATAATAATATTATTATTATTAATATAATATCAACATGTTGCAGGGCCCCTGAATCATTCATGGTGCCCCGCCCCCTTATGACACCGCTGCTCTTTTTGACAACTAATACCAGATATTGATATTGATATATAGATATTGGCTGGATCAATATGTGGTCACGTGCATCATTTGCAAACTTCGTCAAAATGCGATCGTCGTCATGTTTGATGGACGAACCGACAGATGGACGGGGATCGACCCAGCGTCTGTTAAGGCACAGCTGTGAGTGAACGTGTGTGTGTGTGTGTGTGTGTGTGTGTGTGTGTGTGCTTATCGGTGTGTGTAGCTGCCTGTGATTCTCCACAGCGTCCCTGCGGTCCGGTCCGCTGGGAGCCACGGTGAGCCGGGCTCCTCCGTCAATACCTGCCTCACTCTGTCTAGACATGCAGACGTTGTCTTCGTTCCTCATCTGATCACCGTCCAGCCGTAGATTCTCTAAGCAGCCGAGCCGCCGCCGCCGCCGGACACGCTGACTTTCTGTCTCCAGTTTGTTTTCTCTCTCTGTTTGTCTCCTCTCTCCCTCCTCCTAGCCTCGCCGTGTTTGTCTAGGTGTTAGCTGTGTGTGGCGGCGGTGAAATAACGGCGTTAATTTGCTTTTCCTGAGGTGAAAAAACAATCTCCCCCCCCGCCCGCCCCCCCCGGAAGATGGAGAGCTGCGACTTTCAGCGAAGTTCTGCTGTTCCTCACCGGGGAAACCCGATTAGTCGATGTTTATGGGCTGGGAAACGGCGCTTGAGGCCCCGCCGCGATGAGTTGAGACGGTTAGCGATCTAGCGCCGAGAAACAATAAGACCGATCTGAACAGAGAGGCAGGATAGAACGGGCGGCGGTGAAAGCTGGGGAGTTTTTCACTTTGACACAACGGCGAGAAGTTTTCTCAGAAAGAAGTGTGTTTTTATGTGTGTGTGTGTGTGTGTGTGAGAGAGAGAGAGAGAGAGAGACAGTGATAAAGGGAATGGGGCCTCGTGGTTTGCACCCGGTGTCTCGGTGTTGTCTGGTAATGTGTATTATATAGATACTGTGTGTATTATATAGATACTGTGTGTATTATATAGATACTGTGTGTATTATATAGATCTGCTGTGTTGTTGTTCTGCAGGAGGCGACGCCCACGGTTTATAATTGGGTGTGAAATGCCTTCCTCCCGCCCCGGTGGCTGCTCTTACCGAAATATTGATGCAGAGTTAAAGTAGGTGTGCTGACATGCCTCTCTCTCTCTCTCTCTCTCTCTCTCTCTCTCTCTCTCTCTCTCTCTCTCTCTCTCTCTCTCTCTCTCTCTGCTGCAGACCTGCCCATGTTGCGGTCGAGCGAAGACCAGGCCCCCGCCCCTCAGAACAAGTCCATGGGCGACATAGAGGAGCTGGCCGCTAGCTACGAGCGCAAACTCATAGAGGTGAGTGCTGCCCGGCTACCTGTCGGTCATCGTCTCTAACTGTGTGGTTCATCAAGTGTCACCAATCACAACCTTTAAATGTTAAGTTAAGTTAAGACTACATTTCCCATGAACCCCCATTGCTTCCTGTCCCCCCCTCCCCCTCCCTGGCGTCTTTTCCTGAAGAGGATCAACACGTTGGAAGTGATTTCTCCATCTTCCTTTCTCTCCTTCCTCCATCTGCCGTTGCCAGAAACTCTTTAGCTTTAGCTCCGTTAGCGCCGGGAGAACAGCGCCCTCTTCCTGTTTTGTGCCGTAAAGCGATCCAGCAGAATTTGCCTCCTTTTGCTCACAATGTAAGATGCAGCGTAGAAGCCGCAAATCCCCTCAGCAGTGTGTCAGCATTAATGTGGTTATTGATGTTGAAATCCTCCACAGCACCTTTGGGTGGAGAGACACCTGAACGGATATATTCACAGGCAGGAAGAGAACAAGAGTTTCTGAAGCCGAGGCGGGGTGTGGGGGGGGGGAGGTTAAATTCCCGTTGAGACCTCCGACGCTGTGCAAGGAAACGGGACTTCTCACCGAGCTGCCGTGACGGAGGAGCTGGTTTCTGACATTTGTGTTTTGCGAGCGCCGAGAGCCAGTGCAGGTCGAAGGATCTAGTCGGGTCCAGCTTCCTGTTAGGGTGACCGATGGTGCAACACGCTGAAACCCAGGGAGAGAGAGCGACATTGCCAGAGACAAGTGAATGCAGCATCTGTGTGTTCTAATGGGGTGATGGGACGAGGGGGGGGTACATGAATTATTCAACTGCTGTTTTATATTTTAAGAAGAAATAATAAACGGTTCTCACTTATTTATACTCATGTATGTGTGATGCATCTTTCATGGCGCTCTAATCGGCCGGCAGAGCGAACGCAGATGCTGCCGTCCTCCCTCGTAGGTGACAGGGTGTCTCGCTGAAGTGTTGGAAGGGGGCGGGGCTAGCGGCGCCTCGTTGGCTCGTGATGTCAGCGTGCGCCCCGCCCACAGAGCAGAGGGAAGGTTTGTTCTCGTCGTAACAGTCTGGTTCAATGGGAGACGAAGACGAGAAATACCTAGCCTGTCTGTATTGTTTACAGTGTGTGTGTGTGTGTGTGTGTGTGTGTGTGTGTGTGTGTCTCTGCTGTCGGTCGTCATGTGAAGATTCAGAAATCCTGCGATCTGCATTCACATTAGCGTCTGTCAACCTTTCTGGTCCGTCCGTCCGTCCGGCTTCAGTGAGAGACGAAAACCTGATAGAGCAAAAGTTATTGATCGTGTGAAAATGTCACGCCGAGCCGGTCTGAGGCGGCGCACCGGCCCGGCGTCCACCTGGAACACACGGCATGTAGAGCCACGTCTCAAGACTCCTGTCCCCCTTCAGGTCCTCGACTAGTCTGACAATACAGATTTAAATACCTCCCAGTAGATGTCTTCTTTTTTCCCACCATGTTTCTTCTGGTCCACTCTGTCCATACAGAACCGGGGCGGGGCTACCATATGAGGTCCAGTCTGATTGGACAGCATGTCCTGCAGTGTTTCATCTCTTGTTGTCCTCTTCCTCATGCTGTCCTCTTCCTCCTGCTGTCCTCTTCCTCTTGTCCTCGTTTCATCTCTTGTTGTCCTCTTCCTCCTGCTGTCCTCTTCCTCATGCTGTCCTCTTCCTCTTGTTGTCCTCGTTTCATCTCTTGTTGTCCTCTTCCTCATGCTGTCCTCTTCCTCTTGTTGTCCTCTTCCTCATGCTGTCCTCTTCCTCTTGTTGTCCTCTTCCTCATGCTGTCCTCTTCCTCCTGCTGTCCTCTTCCTCCTGCTGTCCTCTTCCTCCTGCTGTCCTCTTCCTCATGCTGTCCTCTTCCTGTCCTCGTTTCATCTCCTGCTGTCCTCTTCCTCATGCTGTCCTCTTCCTCTTGTTGTCCTCGTTTCATCTCCTGCTGTCCTCTTCCTCATGCTGTCCTCTTCCTCCTGCTGTCCTCTTCCTCATGCTGTCCTCTTCCTCTTGTTGTCCTCTTCCTCCTGTCCTCTTCCTCCTGCTGTCCTCTTCCTCATGCTGTCCTCTTCCTCTTGTTGTCCTCTTCCTCCTGCTGTCCTCTTCCTCATGCTGTCCTCTTCCTCATGCTGTCCTCTTCCTCCTGCTGTCCTCTTCCTCATGCTGTCCTCTTCCTCTTGTTGTCCTCGTTTCATCTCCTGCTGTCCTCTTCCTCATGCTGTCCTCTTCCTCTTGTTGTCCTCTTCCTCTTGTTGTCCTCTTCCTCCTGCTGTCCTCTTCCTCATGCTGTCCTCTTCCTCATGCTGTCCTCTTCCTCATGCTGTCCTCTTCCTCTTGTTGTCCTCTTCCTCTTGTTGTCCTCTTCCTCATGCTGTCCTCTTCCTCATGTTGTCCTCTTCCTCATGCTGTCCTCTTTCTCATGCTGCCTGTTTCTAGTCTCATTCACTTCATTGGCTGAGGCAGATGGAAACAGGCTCTGTCTCTATTTGTGCTGTTAAATTGGTCTTAGATTCAATTCCAGGAAGCATAAAAAAGTAAATTTGTCTTTCAGAAAACCTGCAGACACCCTGGATGAGGGAGGGAGCCTCCACTCCCTCCTCCACTCCCTCCCTCACTCCCTCCTCCACTCCCTCCCTCACTCCCTCCTCCACTCCCTCCCTCACTCCCTCCTCCACTCCCTCCCTCACTCCCTCCCCCACTCCCTCCCGCACTCCCTCCCTCACTCCCTCCTCCACTCCCTCCCTCACACTCTTCTTCACTCCTTGGGCCTGAGCCGAGCTCTCGTGTTTCTATTTCCTCTACTCGTTTTTAACCCTCGGTGTGTCTATTTCCTCTACTCGTTTTTAACCCTGGTGTGTCTATTTCCTCTACTCGTTTTTAACCCTCGTGTGTCTATTTCCTCTACTCGTTTTTAACCCTCGTGTTTCTATTTCCTCTACTCGTTTTTAACCCTCGTGTGTCTATTTCCTCTACTCGTTTTTAACCCTCGTGTGTCTATTTCCTCTACTCGTTTTTAACCCTCGTGTGTCTATTTCCTCTACTCGTTTTTAACCCTCGTGTTTCTATTTCCTCTCTCGTTTTTAACCCTGGTGTGTCTATTTCCTCTACTCGTTTTTAACCCTCGTGTGTCTATTTCCTCTACTCGTTTTTAACCCTCGTGTTTCTATTTCCTCTACTCGTTTTTAACCCTCGTGTGTCTATTTCCTCTACTCGTTTTTAACCCTCGTGTGTCTATTTCCTCTACTCGTTTTTAACCCTCGTGTTTCTATTTCCTCTACTTCGTTTTTAACCCTCGTGTGTCTATTTCCTCTACTCGTTTTTAACCCTCGTGTGTCTATTTCCTCTACTCGTTTTTAACCCTCGTGTTTCTATTTCCTCTACTCGTTTTTAACCCTGGTGTGTCTATTTCCTCTACTCGTTTTTAACCCTCGTGTTTCTATTTCCTCTACTCGTTTTTAACCCTCGTGTTTCTATTTCCTCTACTCGTTTTTAACCCTCGTGTGTCTATTTCCTCTACTCGTTTTTAACCCTCGGTGTGTCTATTTCCTCTACTCGTTTTTAACCCTCGTGTGTCTATTTCCTCTACTCGTTTTTTAACCCTGGTGTGTCTATTTCCTCTACTCGTTTTTAACCCTCGTGTTTCTATTTCCTCTACTCGTTTTTAACCCTCGTGTGTCTATTTCCTCTACTCGTTTTTAACCCTCGTGTGTCTATTTCCTCTACTTCGTTTTTTAACCCTGGTGTGTCTATTTCCTCTACTCGTTTTTAACCCTCGTGTTTCTATTTCCTCTACTCGTTTCTAACCCTCGTGTGTCTATTTCCTCTACTCGTTTTTAACCCTGGTGTGTCTATTTCCTCTACTCGTTTTTAACCCTGGTGTGTCTATTTCCTCTACTCGTTTTTAACCCTCGTGTTTCTATTTCCTCTACTCGTTTTTAACCCTCGTGTGTCTATTTCCTCTACTCGTTTTTAACCCTCGTGTTTCTATTTCACACCAGGGTTTCACACCTCTACTCTATTTCCTCTACTCGTTTTTAACCCTCGTGTGTCTATTTCCTCTCCTCGTTTTTAACCCTCGTGTGTCTATTTCCTCTACTCGTTTTTTAACCCACGTGTTTCTATTTCCTCTACTCGTTTTTAACCCTCGTGTGTCTATTTCCTCTACTTGTTTTTAACCCTTGTGTGTCTATTTCCTCTACTCGTTTTTAACCCTCGTGTTTCTATTTCCTCTACTCGTTTTCTAACCCTCGTGTGTCTATTTCCTCTACTCGTTTTTAACCCTCGTGTGTCTATTTCCTCTACTCGTTTTTAACCCTGGTGTGTCTATTTCCTCTACTCGTTTTTAACCCTCGTGTTTCTATTTCCTCTACTCGTTTCTAACCCTCGTGTGTCTATTTCCTCTACTCGTTTTTAACCCTTGTGTGTCTATTTCCTCTACTTGTTTTTTAACCCTGGTGTGTCTATTTCCTCTACTCGTTTTTAACCCTCGTGTTTCTATTTCCTCTACTCGTTTCTAACCCTCGTGTGTCTATTTCCTCTACTCGTTTTTAACCCTCGTGTTTCTCTTTCCTCTACTCGTTTCTAACCCTGGTGTGTCTATTTCCTCTACTCGTTTTTAACCCTCGTGTTTCTATTTCCTCTACTCGTTTCTAACCCTCGTGTGTCTATTTCCTCTACTATTTTCTAACCCTTGTGTGTCTATTTCCTCTACTCGTTTTTAACCCTCGTGTGTCTATTTCCTCTACTCGTTTCTAACCCTTGTGTGTCTATTTCCTCTACTCGTTTTTAACCCCGGTGTTTCTATTTCCTCTACTCGTTTCTAACCCTCCCCTGACCGGGCAGATTGACGCAGCATGTATTCTTTCCTCCGTCTCAAACGTCATCCCCCCTCGCTCTGCTGCTCCTCGTCTCTTCTCACTCCCTTTATTGCTTCTTCTCCTTCACTTATCAGCTGTGAGAGTGAGAAACTGATCTTAGAGGTGTGTGTGTGTGTGTGTGTGTGTGTGTGTGTGTGTGTGTGTTTTTAATGAAATAGGCCAATTGAATGGTGCCTGTCTGGGATGAGAGGGAGGACTGGAATGAAATGGTGAAATGGTAGAAACGAAGACCGGAAGGCAGAAAGGTAGAAAAACAGAAAGCGTGAAGAAAGAATGACAGAAGGAACGTGAATGAAGCAGTAGAAGTGAAAACAAGATGGCTCAGACGTGGTTTGAGACGAGGAGGACTCCAGCCTCACGCTTTCAGACTGACCTGGAAACCTCTTGGCCTCTTGGGCCGTTGTGGATGAGACGTTCAAGGACCAACCAGCGATCTCAGGTCATCTGCAGGTTTCAGAAAGTCAGATTTAAGACTGAAAGACTTTTAATGCTACAACCAAAATAAAATAAAACCAAAAAGCTGATCACAGCTACTGAAACTGGAAATGGGCACAAAGACATGAAATGTTTAGGGACATGATTTGATGTCCACCGTGTTTATTAAAGCAGGTTAAGGCATACAGTGTAAACCCTCTTCTCTATCAATCCTGCCCGGTGCATGTGGGTCAAACAGGAGTGGAAGTAAAGTAATACGACATAACAAAATAAAAGTTCTGTCGGCCCCGTTCCCATCTCTTGGTGGAGATAAACAGCTTGTGGCATTTGTTTTATCTTGTTTGCCTCCCAACTCTTGACTAAATATCACTGAGTGGGAATCTGTCAATAACAACATCCCATTTTATAGTTGCATCAGAATAAAACTTCATTGAAAATAAACCTGGTGAAAAACTATTCACTATATTCAAGACATTGTAATACTTTCTAAGGCCTTGAAAGGGGCATCAACTAATTTCTGACTTTTATTGACGTCTATCGGCAACCAAGGAATTGCAGCAACATTGACAGGCACAGTTTACGGTGGCCTGTAATGGACAGAAATATAAAAACCCCACATTACATCACACAGTAACTTGTCTGTAGATCCAGGGCTGGACCGTCTCAACCCCAACAGACCAACAGACCCTGACTACACAGTTACAGTCACATCAAGCCCCCCCCCCCCCCCCCCCCCCCCCCCATGCTGTATTTTTCCATCTGCTGTGCTGTATTGTTGTGGAGGAGAGATGTGGGTCGAGGCGTCCGCAGGGATCACAGATCCTCCTTTTGATCCACGAGCTCATTAACCAACCATAAACAACATCAAGAACAAGAACAGCGATTACAAGCCTGCCGGATCAGAATCTCCTCCACTCTGGGAGGAGGCGCAGCGTGACCGCGTGGAGACGAACCAGTTATTAATATATCATCTGAGAGGGTCCGCGTGTCCAGACTCTCATGACTCTTTATCAATGTCAACTTTAGTTTGATGTTTTTTGTTTTTTTTAATGCCTGTTTGGATGAACTGTTACGGAGACGAGTCTGTTGCTATGGAGCTTGACGTTGGCGTGGCGATACCGCCTCCCTACTACTCTTACTATTGAGCTCTGTGGGGAAACACATGCTCAAGTTTGATGACTAACTAACTTGTTTACTTGCAGTCATTCTGCCGAACCATGTAATCCACACCGAGTAATCCAGAGCAACGTGTAGCTCACAGCTGAGTCCTCATAGAGAAACATTAGCCGGTTGACAGCAGAACAATCGTGGATCAAGGTCTGTTCAGCTTCTAGCGCTGTGAGGCTCTGATGCATCGTATAGTATTGTTGTTATTCTACCAACGTACACAGACGTCGTGTTGTGAATGTTGTTTTAATCCATTTCATTGACCAATCGTCATCTAATCCCTCCTGTCGACTGACTAATGGAGTTTGGAAAAGTCGAGGGTTTTAATTGAATCTGGAAATTGGAGGTGTGAGACTGTGAAAGTGAAAACTCCTCAGGGCGTCGTGTGATTATACTATTATTACTGTACAATGACATCTATATATCTATATATATAGATGTCATTGTACAGTAATAATTTTCGACTGCGTTCTGAATGTGTCTAATCTGTCTACTGCTGCAGCTTTAGTTCTTTAAATGTTGATCCGGTTTGGATGGAGGATGACAGACTGAACTGTATCGTCACCATTCTGTCGTTTCACATCCAAACCATCAGACGACGTGTGATCAAAACGCTCACAGAGCTCACGGTGATGCTGCGTCTGTACCAGCCGCCATATTTAGCCATCTCTATAAACTCCCATTTCTCTCTTTCTCCTTTGGTCCATCTGCCGCTCTCCCTCCCTCCCCCCCCCCCCCCCCCTCTCCCTCTCTTTTTTTCCACCTTGATTCTGAGTGGACAGCACAGCTTGTGATGTCTATATTGGTCCTCTCTCTCCCCTCCCTCCCTCTGTCCTCCCTCTCTCCACCGTGGCTCTTCTCGTTCAGGGCTGAAGTGAGTCAGAAAGACGCTGGTGCTGGAGTTGCGATGGTACGTTCAGCTCACGGTTCGGTTCGATATCCTCACAGTGTGTTGAGCAAAAACAGGTCAAATTTAACACCAATTTCATCCCAAAGTCTGAAGAGTAAAACGACCCTAACCCAGTAACAGGAAGCATGCAACACAACCAGGGACGTTTCTCCCTCGTCAGGAGAGGAAGCCGCTACGTTCTGGAGGCTCCTGAAACCATGTTGAAGACTCAGACGTGGACCAGCGCTGGAGATCTTCACTGTGATGCTGCAGTGATGTTGCTGGTGTTTCAGTCTGTGTCTCGTCAGTTGTCTTGTTGCTGTTCTCTCCTCCACGCAGCAGATTAACTGTCCTCAGCTCCAGTTCGTCTCGAGTCGGTCTCGTCTCCTGCTGCGTTCAGCCTCTCTACTGTTCAGACGGTGTGAAGAAGAAAAGCCCATCCTGAATGTTGTTGATATCAAATCACAAACTATCTTCCAACTCTTCAATGCACGTGGTCAAGTCTGTTTTAGTGGTTGGTTAGGGATACTGACTGGAGGAACCTGGTTCTTGGCTCGTTCTGGTCAAGCTCTTCCATAACCTTTGATTCTGTTCTTGACAGACGTAACCGTCCACCACCGGCCCAGTGTTTTTGTTGGCATCAAAATGCACCCATAATGCTTTGTGTCTGAATGTGTGCGGACCGTGACTACGATGTTTACATCAGTAAGCTGTTTCATAGTGAGCTTACCAGGTTACTCCACCTGAGGTATGGAGGAACCTGGACCCACCTCTCTCTCTCTCTCTCTCTCTCTCTCTCCCCCCCACCCTTACTCCTATTGGCCCCCTCCTGGTGACCTTGTTTCCTCTCACCCCATTCATCGTAGGTGTCCCGTCTAATTAAGGTTATTAGGTCTTGGGTCAGCTGCTCTCTCTCTCTCTCTCTCTCTCTCTCCCCCCTCTCCCCCTCTCCCTCTGTGTCTCTTTCTGGGTTTCAGCTCAGCCAGGGCTTTCTTAGCCTTTTTTTTTTTTTATCCAGGCCATTTGAGTTTGGCACAGCTGAGCTCAGATCAGATCATATGTACACCAGCCAGCAGAACGACCGAGGGAGAGCAGATGAAGAGGCACAAAGAGATTCTTTAAAGAGTGGAGAGCAGAGGAGGAGGACAGTGTGTGTGTGTGTGTGTGTGTGTGTGTGTGTGTGTGTGTGTTGGTTGAATAGACTGGTACAGAGTGAGAGAGTGTGTTTGAGAGAGCGAGCGGTCAGCATTGCGCTGCCAGCGGTTACATCACCCCGCTGCACCCCGAGGCCACAAGACGCTGTTAGCATCACTGCGAGGCTGCAGAGATGCTAACAGGTCTGATTGTGTCGTAGCAGGTCACTACCTCCTCACCGTAGCCCCGGTTACACTGTAGATGACGACAGATCACATGGTCGTTGTCAACTACACCCGTCAGCCAATGAGAGGAGCTGAGCGGAGGAAAGCCTCTCCATCAGCCCGGTGGTCTGTACTCACTTTAGATATGGACGAGCCAGTTGAGCTGTGATGTTTTGTCTTGAGACTTGGTTGGATGATTCAACCAAGTTAACATTGACCAACATAAGTCTAAGCTAGGTCTAAACTCCAGAGCCCAGGCGCCTGCGTGGTCAAATGCCCGGTCACTTTTGGTCTTTAGCCTTGATCATGGGGCCTCGGGGGCCCTCGGGGCCCTCGGGGCCCTCGGGGGCTCCCTGCCTGAGACATGAAGCCATGCCGCAGGTTCGAGGCCCCAGGTACGCTGCAGCCTGTCGTGCTGCTACCTGTCGACTGTAAAGCTGTCAGGTTTATTGTGATGTTGTTGTTGTTTTGAAAGGCTTTCAGTCATCCACGGACTAATAAGCTCTCTCACACACACACACACACGTACTGATACATTCATTTTCCATAAGATATCGGGATTTAATTGGGGCCGTTTTTGTTTCTATTGTTTCTCATACTTATTATTTTTGTTCCGTTCTGGTTTGTCGTTTGATTTCTTTGTTCTTCATCCAGTATTTTTTTTTTTAGAATTTGTGCAATTAAAGTAAAGCTAAACCTCCTCAGTGTCTCAGTCTGCAGAACAGGTGAGGACTAGGCAGGTGAGGACTAGGGAGGTGAGGACTAGGCAGGTGAGGACTAGGGAGGTGAGGACTAGGGAGGTGAGGACTAGGCAGGTGAGGACTAGGGAGGTGAGGACTAGGCAGGTGAGGACTAGGGAGGTGAGGACTAGGCAGGTGAGGACTAGGGAGGTGAGGACTAGGCAGGTGAGGACTAGGGAGGTGAGGACTAGGCAGGTGAGGACTAGGCAGGTGAGGACTAGGGAGGTGAGGAGGGAGTGATTGAACACTGCGACCTGTTGACCCCTCCCTCCCCCCCCCTCCCCCCGAGGCAGCGGAGGGTGAACTTTCCTTTTTAAACAAACTGGGAACACTAGCACGTCGCCACGCAGCTACTGCTTAAAATAGACCCCCATTCGCCGGGGAAAATTAGCGTGAACACACACACACACAAATACACACATGCAAGCACACACATGCACACACACACACATGCTGTACATGCAGACCCCCCCCCACACACACACACACACACACACACACACACAGCCGGAGAATGACAAACTGATTAGCTCCCTCTCAGTGAGAATTAATTGGGTTCCTTCACGCTTAAAATTAATTCCCTCTTTTTTAATGTCCTATTTAAGAGTCGCGGCGCCGAAATAAATAGAGGTGATGAACGGCCGCCGCGCCGCGAACAGGCCCGGCGTGGTCGGGGATGAGGTGGGGAACCGGGGCCGCGGGTTTCCTGGTCCCTGAGCGCGACCTGTCAGGGGGTGACGCAGGGAATCTACTAACCTAACGTGTCTGGCTGCAACGTGTGTGTGTGTGTGTGTGTGTGTGTGTGTGTGTGTGTGTGTGTGTGTGTGTGTGTGTGTATATTTCCCATCATTCAACACGCCTCTGCAACCCCCCGCCACGCTTCAGCTTTTCAGGTGCTTTCAGGATGAAGACAGAAATATTGAAAGGTGGCGTTCGGGGGATCGGCGTTTCCAGCGGAGAGCGTTGAGTTTCCGAGTCCGTTCGAAGATCACCGTCGGCTGAGTGTTATTACTCCGCCGGCTTATCCGACGCAGAGATTGTTTAGAGACACGTAGATGTTGTTGTTGTTGTTGACGTGGGAATCGACCGAACCGCTTGATGTCATTTTGTTTTTTTACGATTTCTGACGCATTGTTGCGCTTTTACTGCGACTTTTATTATTATTAAGTTAAGTTAATAATTGTAGAGATTTGAAAGCTGCTGGTGTTTTTTTCTCAAAACAGTGTAACGATTATCACTGAAATCAGCACATAGGCCTGCTGAAACCCCGTATCGACTCGATGCCGCCTGTTTACTTTATACCTTGCCTACCGCCCAGAGCTCAGCAGCGTTGGAACAGGAGGGAGATTTAACAGCTAGTCTGACGATCAATACATTATTCACTTTATAACTTGGGGGTGAGAGAGAGAGAGAGAGAGAGAGAGAGAGAGAGAGAGAGAGAGAGAGAGAGAGAGAGAGAGAGAGAGAGAGAGAGAGAGAGAGAGAGAGAGAGAGAGAGAGAGAGAGAGAGAGAGAGAGAGAGAGAGAGAGAGAGAGAGAGAGAGAGAGAAATTAAAGTTGTCTGTCCTTGGCTAGCCTGTTTCACCTTAGTGGGAGTGTTGGTTATAGAAACTACTTCTTCTTCTTCTTCTTCTTCTTCTTCTTCTTTAGTAGAAGTAGTAGTTGTGTGTGCTGCTTCACTCTCCTCAGGATGAAGTCTTCAGAAAGTTACTCAGAGATCCTCTATCGATTTGTACTAATTGTGCAACCAAACCAAACCCTGTCTGACACCGCAGCTCCCAGGTGATGCATCTGTGTGCATTGGAAATGTTCTCCTGACTGCAACCTCCGCTGCAGAGCACCTCCCCCCTCTGAAGACATCGGACCGGTATGTCAGCCTGCAGCAGCCGTGATTCAACCGGCGCCGAACCAAGAGGCCGGGGATGCCAGAGTGTAGCCTGGTTAGCAGTTAGCGGTTAGCATCGGGATGATTGACGTCAGGGTCCCTGGATGCTTATCGTAGCTAATTCATCTTTGACGTCCTTTAATGTTTGATTGTTGCTTCATTCATTCACTCGTCCATCAAGAAATCTCAAAACACCACTGATTCATCTCACCAGGGGGCGCTACAGCTACAGGGCAAAACATACTCGTCACTGATTGGCCCAGAGGGGGGGGGCTGCATCAGTCCTGGGCGACGGCGTGTTCACTGTGGTCTTGTATTTATGTGTTTTTTTTTGTAATAGTGTCGTCACGGTAACCGGTATTTCAATACAACGTTCGGTATTGTGGCGAGAGATTGAATTCAGTATTGGATTTTGTGAGCGTTCAATACCTCCGCTGAATGCGCTCCGCCGGCTGAACATCCACTCAGAGTCGCTTCCAGACGGAGGGAACGTGTTGAGTGGAATAGAGAGAAGAAGAATGGACGGGATCGGAATGGACAGAAATTCAGCTGTGGAGCGATTTCACAACTCAACGTTGGAAAACCCCAACGTCAAGAGGGGGACAGCGTCGGTGACGGACGGAGGAGACAGCCAGCAGGCGGCGGTCAGTCAGTCGATAGCCACCCGCCATGTTAGCCCGGGTCCCAACTCCTAACACAACAAACTGGCTCAATGTTGAGTTCAATATTGATAAAGGTGTATTAGTTATTGATGTTGACGGTGGATGTTCATTGGTTGATGATTTTTTCGTGTAATATCATCATTTTTGTTTTTGCTGCTATGTTGTTACCGTAATAAATCTCTCATCCTCATTTTCCGGTAGCGTGTCGGTTCTCATCGGGCCGCTTCAATTGGATGGGTTAGGGTTCAGAGGTCACGTCAGAGGTCGTGGCGTGGCGGCGTCTCGGTTCACCTGTCAGCCGCCGTGACAGCAGGTTGTCCTCCATACAGCACAGTGTGTGTCACAGCTGTCAGTCTGCTGACAGAGACCTGTCCACACTGTCCGAGCTGGTTAGGCAGACGGAGGACACACACACACACACACACACACACACACACACACACACACACACACACACACACACACTCACTCACTCAAATGCACATAACACCACGTCAAGGATAGTTAGAGCTGATGACAATTGATTAGCAGACAGGCAGGAGTGTTGGGGATATGAACTGGTCTCTCTCTCTCTCTCTCTCTCTCTCTCGCCCACCCCTCTCTCCCTCCACCCCTCCTCCTCCGTCAGGGGTTTGACTGTTTCCCAGAATCTGTCCTGCTGTCAGCCTTCATCACATCTCCCCCCGGGTGGTTCTGCCTTTTGTGTGCTGAATGGAAACTGTATTTTATGAATAGGCTCGTGATCGACGTTCACATAGTAACCGTGTTTAATTAAAGTTCATATCTCTTATTTTCTCTCTGTGTGTGTGTGTGTGTGTGTGTGTGTGTGTGTGTGCGTGCTGCAGGTAGCGGAGATGCATGGTGAGTTGATAGAGTTCAATGAGCGTCTGTACCGCTCCCTCATGGCCAAGGACCACCTCATAGTCCAGATGAGACAGGAACTCATTGACCTGAGAGGCCCGGTGAGTGGAGACACACACACACACACACACACACACACACACACACACACACACACACACACATTTACACGCATGGACTGTCCTCCCCTCATCTGATTTCTGACCATGGTGTAGTTCGTTAGCCTAACGTTAGCTTTTTACTTCTGGTGATTGCATTCACGCTTCAGAAATCATAAAGTGGTGTTCATTAGTGAAGATTATCTTGCTGAACAAAACATGGAAGTATCATAAACTTTTGTTTGCCACAGAGTTTATTTTCTGTAATAATCCAAAAGCCAATGGAAAAATCCCATTGGCTTTTTGTGGAGGGAACCAGGGAGATGCTAACTTCTGGGTTGGCCTACAAAAATACGTCATCCCTGCAGTAGTTAGTAGTTTCCTTAAAGTGGTGTTCCTCACTGTGGTGTTCCTCACTGTGGTGTTCCTCACTGTGGTGTTCCTCACTGTGGTGTTCTTCACTGTGGTGTTCCTCACTGTGGTGTTCCTCACTGTGGTGTTCTTCACTGTGGTGTTCCTCACTGTGGTGTTCCTCACTGTGGTGTTCTTCACTGTGGTGTTCCTCACTGTGGTGTTCTTCACTGTAGTGTTCCTCACCGTGGTGTTCTTCACTGTGGTGTTCCTCACTGTGGTGTTCCTCACTGTGGTGTTCTTCACTGTGGTGTTCTTCACTGTGGTGTTCCTCACTGTGGTGTTCCTCACTGTGGTGTTCTTCACTGTGGTGTTCCTCACTGTGGTGTTCTTCACTGTAGTGTTCCTCACCGTGGTGTTCTTCACTGTGGTGTTCCTCACTGTGGTGTTCCTCACTGTGGTGTTTCCTCACTGTGGTGTTCTTCACTGTGGTGTTCTTCACTGTGGTGTTCCTCACTGTGGTGTTCCTCACTGTGGTGTTCTTCACTGTGGTGTTCCTCACTGTGGTGTTCCTCACTGTGGTGTTCTTCACTGTGGTGTTCTTCACTGTGGTGTTCCTCACTGTGGTGTTCCTCACTGTAGTGTTCCTCACCGTGGTGTTCTTCACCGTGGTGTTCTTCACCGTGGTGTTCCTCACTGTGGTGTTCTTCACTGTGGTGTTCTTCACTGTAGTGTTCTTCACTGTGGTGTTCCTCACTGTGGTGTTCCTCACCGTGGTGTCCCTCACCGTGGTGTTCTTCACTGTGGTGTTCCTCACTGTGGTGTTCCTCACTGTGGTGTTCTTCACTGTGGTGTTCCTCACTGTGGTGTTCCTCACTGTGGTGTTCTTCACTGTAGTGTTCCTCACCGTGGTGTTCCTCACTGTGGTGTTCTTCACTATGGTGTTCCTCACTGTGGTGTTCTTCACTGTGGTGTTCTTCACTGTGGTGTTCCTCACTGTGGTGTTCTTCACTGTGGTGTTCCTCACTGTGGTGTTTCCTCACTGTAGTGTTCCTCACCGTGGTGTTCTTCACCGTGGTGTTCTTCACTGTGGTGTTCCTCACTGTGGTGTTCCTCACACACACACACACACACACACACACTGTCCACAGTGTGAGTTGATACAGCAGTGATGGGAGCTCCAGGCTGGAGATAGGACCTCTTATCCCTCAGCTTCAGCCCTGCTCTGCTGGACCACTCTGTGTGTGTGTGTGTGTGTCTGTGTGTGACCATCCTTCTGGGCACAGGCGTGTGCACTGGCTGTGTCACAACTCTCTCTCTCTCTCTCTCTCTCTCTCTCTCTCTCTCTCTCTCTCTCTCTCTCTAGGTTCCAGGTGATTTAAGCCAGACATCAGATGATCCCAGCCTATCGGACTTTGAGACGTAAGAATATTTCTCCCTCTGCTTTTATCCATTACTCCTCTCTCTCTCTCTCGCTCTCTCTCGCTCTCGCTCTCTCTCTCTCTCTCTCTCTCTCTCTCTCTCTCTCTCTCTCTCCACTGTATCCTCTGGATTTAAACCTTAACTATGATTCATCAGTCGATTGTAGCATCAAATCTCAACCAGCAGGATATCTGTATTTAAGTTAGTAAGCCCAAGTAACATTTGACTCCATCCATCCATCCATCCATTCATTCATTCGTTCTGATTTCTCTCTCATGTCCAGATTAATAGTTAGAGGTGTTTATGTTTTCTTAGTGTAAACAACATCGACACACCGCTCATGTTACTGCTGCTACCAGTGATGATGATGATGATGATGATGACGATGATGATGACGGTTGTTGTTTTTGTCACCCAGGACTCATCGTGCTCTCATCAACGTGTGGATCCCGTCTGTGTTCCTGCAGGGCCGAGCTGCCAACGCCTACCACGTCTACCAGGTAGGACCAGCCACACCCGCTCAGTCAAAACCCGGACCAGGAGTCCTCCAGTCCAGTTCTCAGGAGGGAGAACCGGTGTAGCACTGGTTGATCTCTTTGCTTCATTCACATGGTGGCAGTATTTGATTTCTGTTGAGCTCAGGGAGGACAGTGAAATGAAAAATGTACCCCAAAACTGGAGCTGGAGGTCCAGATGAAGGGCTGCAGGTGGATTGATCATGTTGTTGATCTATGTCAGCTTCAGGGTGTGGAGGTTATGTTCGTCTCCAAGCTGACGAGGTCTAGTGCAACATTGGGTTTCATGTGCTTCTTGGTGCTTCTTTGACAGTCAACAGTCTAGCTAATGCTAACGCTAGGTGACTTCGAGGAAAATATGCCGCCATGTTGGAGGAGTGACAACAAAAGGCAAGATAACATCATCGTCTTCTGCACTTTTATGGTTGAACACTCCACCGCCGGCCGCCATTTTCTTTGTTTCATCAGAGGAAGGCAATCTCTCCTCTCCTCCTCCAACATGGCGGCGTGCGCGAGGGATAATACCACCGATGCACTTGAAGAAGGCGGCTCGGCGTCTCGGGATCTGGACTTGAGGACGGTTTAACGAAGCGAGCCTCGGCTGCTTCCTGTGTCTGTCAGGTTATCGAGCAAAGTAGACAACAGCGGCTCATCCCCTCGGTGACTGTTTTACTGTGTCACATTAACAAGGTGTTACACCGCAGCAGTCCCCCGGTTCCCCTCACACACACACACACGCACACGCACACGCACACACACACGCACACACACACACACACACATGCAAAGACACATGCAAACACTCAGACACACATATACACAGACAAATGTCACTCTTGCACACACAGGCATACACAGTAGGTGGAATACACACACACACACACACACACACACACATTTTAACTGGAGGTGGAACACACACACACACACACACATGCACAAACACACGTATACACACTTCTTCATGCTGTAGAGACTCACTCAAACAGAAGTCTCAAACTGAAAAGCGTGGTTTCACTTGGTGGTGTTCCTCACTGCTCTTCCCAGAGATCACCTGTCAATCAAACAGTGTGACGTCTTCCTCCTTGGACTTCCTGTCGATGTAGTTTGAGTTTCTGGAAACATAAATGTTTATTACTTCTAAGTCTTTCCCTCTAGTAATAATAATTCAGTCACACAGAATGCCAACATCTGGTCAAGCTCAAGGGAGCTGGGAGCATGCAGGGACAGAGACCAAACACACACACACACACACACACACACACACAGCTGTAATGTTCGTCAGGGGGAAGCCACGTGAGACGGTGAGAGACGGGTGACGCCTCCTCAGCTGCAGCAGCAGATCGTCAGGCCTGGCTGTGTGTTGAGCTCAACCCATACCTGATAGATGTGACTCCACCACTCTGACACCTCGCCGTGTGAAACCTCCTCCGGTCTCCCGGCAGAGCAGAAGCACGCCGACGGCCAAAACACGAGGTGCGATGTTTTAACTGGGCCGAACCCTCGCGGCTGACGGCCTCGGACCTGCTGGTACAGTCGGACTCTCGGGTCAGTGTTTTTTTTCCGTCAGACGCGGTAGAGGCGGTAAAAAATATCTTCTCCACAAAACCTGACGCGAAAAAAAACCCAGTTGCTTTATCGTTTCGCCGCGGTGAGATCACATTTGTAGGACTCATCGCAGTTTGATGTTGGACCCTCCCCTCCCTCTCCCCCCTCTCCCCCCCCCTCCTCCTCCCCCCCAGGCGAGGCTATGTGCAGTCCCTATCAGCACATGACTCCTGAGTTGTGATGAAGTGAGGAAATCCTGAATCATTTCAACAAATCTGGTTGAAACTCGGAGTCTGGACTACCAAGATATCCCTCCTCTCAGTTCCCCTCAGTACGCCGATCCACTCCGGCATTGAACCCCAAACGTGATCCGTGTGTTTCATTGATTCATTGATTAATTCTGGAGCTGGTCTGAACCCACCTGGGGTATCGGGTACGTCGTCGTCTAATGGCTCCCTATTGAAACAGCTATTGTTCCTAGACAGGCTAATGGATGGCGAAGGTTACTGGACTCATTGTTGTTGAGGTGAGGTTGTTGTGATGATTGATCACCGAGCCCACAGCCTTAAAGACTGGAGGACACCGTGGGGGGTCGCTGGGCGTCGCTTTAAAATCTCCTTAACCACCTAGTCCTTCTCTCTTTCCCATTCTCTCTCTCTCTCTCTCTCTCTCTCTCTCTCTCTCTCTCTCTCTCACACACTAGAGCAATGAGCCATAACACTCGCTGGAGAGGGTTTTGGAGAGCTTTCAGAGTAAAAGTGGATGTTAGGCGCCAGGACGGTACTCTGGTCACGGCAGCCTCGTGGTCCAAAATAACCACGCTAACAGCTTCTGCTAAATCCACCCACACATCCACCTCTCACATAATGTGTCCCTGAACGTCTCACAGAGATGAGACTGATGGATAGAGGAGTGGGATGCTCTTCTGTCTGCCTCTCCTCCCTCTCTTCCCCTCTTTAACTCCCCCCCCCCTCCCTCTCTCTCTCTCTCCCTGCGGCTAGATTACATGGTATTACGGCAGGGGTAAAATTGCTTGTACTCCATTTCCTGTCTTTGCATTTCTTCAGAGCCACTTTTCTCTCCAACTTTTGTGAAATGACTTCCATCTGCAGCCCAGCGAGGCCCGTGGACGGATGAGGAGGGCGAGAGACTGATGGATCTGCTCCATTATCACTCAGGTTTTGCTCTTTGTGGCGCTCCGTCCCTCCGGGCCTCCATCCCGCCATCCCTCCATCCCTCCATCCATCCCTCCTCGTGCCTCTCTTCCCCTTCTGAACTCATAATGAGAGAATTATACCGGCCGCGGAAAAACCAGTGTCTCCCTCCCACACAAAGCCAACAATAGAGGCTATTATGAGAGGAGGGAAGGAAGCGTCGTTTGCAGGCTGTCAAAGGACAGAAGGAGTAATTTGGTTTATGTGTGTGTGTGTTTTCATTACCTGTGTGTTTTAAGACGGCATTGTGTGCTGAGCGGAGTATCAGTCAGCAGCAGAGGAACCTTTTCTCCTTCCAGGAAAAGATGTGAGGGGTGGATGCGTATTGCCGCGATGCTGAGGATGATGTACATTTAATACAACTGACTATGAGAGCAGCAGCAGAATACGCTTCACTTCCCAGATCACTGACATTACAAGAAACAATACCAGTACCACCACTACCACCGATACAAGCACCGATCTGAGTACCACTCAGTTAACATTCATTCATGCCGCCTTTTATTATGAAACATTTACAGGAACAAGTGCTTTATTTGATCCAAATATGCAGTGAAAATCAAATAAAACTAAATTATAACATTAAGATAGAAAATTAGCAGAAATGTTCTTTGTTCACAAAACAGTGAAAATTTCAGAATAAAAGTCATAATGATGAACATGTGTTGCAGAATAGCCTCCATGAGCTTCTGGTATTCTTCTGTCTCTATTATGTTTAAGGGGACTATAGGGAATGAAAATATAATTGCGAAACAAATATACCATTTATACCAACATCACTTAATTATTTTATTTTTCCTAAAGTGACAGTCACAATTTCTTTGCTTTTATTTTGAAGGCGGAATGGCCTCCGTGAGCCTCTGGTATTCCTGTTCCGTCTGTGTTGAGGGAGCTGCTTCACCTCTCAACACTGCCAGACACCTTCGCACGGCGCAGATGGCACTTTGCTTCACTGACATCAAAGAATCGCCTCATTTTCCTCCCACCGGGTGTCATAGCACCGAAGCGAGGCTCGGTACAGCGTCTGTACCAGCACGGCTTCGTTTGCCCGTCTGAGTTGGAGTACTTTGGGAACTGGATTGGCACCGATTCCAATACTGCCGGTACTACCAGTACAAGGGTCAGAGCGGTGTAACAGAATATTCCTGTAACCCTGCAATGATCATGTAAGATGGAAACATGCTAGGACGAGCTAGGATAGCTAGGATAGGTCGGATAGCTAGGATAGCTCTCTTGCTAGCTCTTCTCTCTCATCCTAGCATGCTTGCTATGATGTCAGAGTAGAGCTAGCCTCTCTTGCTAGCTCTTCTCTCTCGTCCTAGCATGCTTGCTATCATGTCAGAGTAGGCATGCTAGCACGAGGCATGTAGGCATGCTCTCTCTTCTCTTCTCTCGCATGCTAGGACGAGAGAGAAGAGCTTCCATCTTACATGATAGCAAGCTAGCAAGAGAGGCTTTTTGATGTTGTTGGTGCTGTTTGCATTGGGGCGAACATCAAAGCAGGAAAATGCCTGTAGGCCAGTTTACTTCAGGCTCGCTCTGAGGGTTAAAATATCAGTTTAAAGACGAGCGAGACAGAATATGGAAAAAAAAAAAACTCCAACAAAGTTTTTCTGTCATTGGTGTTATTAGTGTCAGACGATGTGCGGTGAAACCTGGTGACGTGGTGGCTGCAGGACGGTCTGTCTAACGTTGAGTCATGCTACTCGGCTCGAGGTGTTTTACCTTTTTCTGCACCGCGCTCCAACTTTCACCAGAAAACATCGCAGAAAACTGCCTGGTCTCGACATACCGCTCGGGTCTCGGGGAGGTCCTGTTTCTTTAGGTCCTCTCTACCTTCTGTTGGTCCCACATCGAAACACGAGCGATGCGAGCTGCTGTTTCTGAACGTTGAGGTGAAACGTAGTCATTTTTTCATTATCCTCATAGGCTCGCTATATGATGGGGTTGGGAGAAGAAGTGATACTGCACAGATTCTCTGTTGGTCTCTTAGCCAGGTTACTCCAGATCACAGCGGCTTCAACAAGAGAGATGTTTATTTGACGCCTGTGCTGTGGAAGATAGTTGCAAAAGCTAATTGGTGACTTGGGGGGAAAAAAGACAGGAAATAACGAACCTAACTCAACCTTTTCAGCCGTCACCAGGGTGCCCTGTCTGCTCTGATACACACCAACACTAAGATGAGAGCCTAATGACCCGTAGGACACCTGGACTAGACAGAACCACGGACGTCTTCATCTGTTCTCTTTCATTTCTGTTATTTAACAAGCGTCATTGTTACTTAAAGTCAAGGAGGGCCAGACCTGCACCTCCTCTCCCCCCTCCTCCCCCCTCCTCTCCCCCGTCTTATTGCTTTCTATTATTATATGTCTCTTATTCTTTCCCCTCTCTCCATCCTCCACTCCTTATCACTCTCTCCCCGTTCATAGTGAGTAGGCAGGTTGAGCCTCGGGTTGGGATGGCTCGGGGGGGGGTGTTGCTGTCGATGATGAGATCCAGAGGGGGGAGAACTCAACCCTCCCACCTCCACAGCAGGTTGACAGGAACAGTGAATCACCAACTTATCTTCACGCCGCCTCTCAGATGAGACAAAAAGAAACACTTCTTAGATTTATTTTGGGCCGGGAGGAGAAAACGAGGGATTGTTCCCTGCAAAAAAAAACCCAAAAAGAAAAAACCTTTTTAGTTGAATCCACATGTACTTGCGCTTTCGGGCGTGCACACACACACACACACACACACACACACACACACACACACACACACACACACACACACACCACCCCAGCACAAAGACCTGACCTGGTGGGAGGATCGCACATGAAGCGTCTACAGCAGATGAATGGCAGCGTGCCAAACACACACACACACACACACATACATATATATATTTATATTTTATGGATATTCCCTTTGATCAGCAGGCTGAGCCGAGCTGCAGACTGTCTTCATCAGGCTAATTGGAGTAGATAACATGTACGGTAACTTTCCTCTCGCTCTCCGTTTCCCTTCGCTCCTTTATTCTATTTCCAAATATACCTGATAGACCTCCAGCACTTCTGAGAGACGGGAAGAAAGGCTGCGTGTGTGTGTGTGTGTGTGTGTGTGTGTGTGTGTGTGTCTGTGTGTCTAAATGCATTTTTCCAAGCGCTAACACATCGTTGCGTTCCCGGCGTACGCGTGTCCGTCCTCCCGGGCCGGTCGAGAGCAACGGAGGATCCCAATTAACATCCGTTACGTAACGCAACCTCCGGCGTCCCCGCGCCTCCCGCGTCCTCCGGCACGCACCGAACCAAACCACGTGGATTAGCCACACCATGAATAATTGAGATGTCCTCGTTGACACTCAGATGTGTGTGTGTGTGTGTGTGTGTGTGTGTGTGTGTGTGTGTGTGCGGGGGGAATGTATTCGCACTTTTAATTCCTGGATCAACCGTTCGGTATCGTTGGTTAACCTGCACCCAGACTGCACGGGGAGAGGACGCATCCATATGGATTAATGCAAACTGTGTGTGTGTGTGTGTGTGTGTGTGTTGCATTCAAAGACCGAGTGTTATGCTGTTTTCTAATCAGGGTAATGCTGATGATCGTGTCTGCTTCTTGCTTGTTTCTTTTTTAGTCCTGTGTGCACTTATGTACACACACAGGTCTGGTGTGTGTGTGTGTGTGTGTGTGTGTGTGTGTGTGTGAATGATTATGGTTATGATAATGACTGGTTGGAGATGGAGGGAGATAACTATCATGTTGATGATGAATGTTTTACAATGATGATGATGATAATTACCATCGTTGTCTTGCTCTTACATCCGTCAGTCACAGATCAGACGCCCTCGGGGCCGCCGAGGCTTTCACCGCCGTCTCCGCCGCCGAAACCCAGAGTCATTTACATCACATTTCCATTTTCTGGCACTTGGCCGGGGCTCTCGTCCGACGGCGGGCGGGCAGGTCGGGGGTTCAGCGTCTCGCTCGAGGACACTTCAACAGGTCACATGAGCAGGTTGATGAGCCTTGCCCAAACCTCGGCGCCACAGTCGGTGTCACCGCGCGTTCCCCTTTCCTAACTTCTGTATCGCCACATTGTCTGGGTTGTAACCGCGAAGAGTCAGATCTCAGGTGAACTCCTGCTGCGGCGCTTCCTCGGCGAGCCGCCCGCCAATAACAACTTCAAAGCGGTGTCGTTAGCGCGGGGGGTGGAAATGGGATGTGGCGAGGCCGGACGGAGAAACCCCGGCTGAGCCTTGCTCTCCCTGTGGGGGCGAGGGAATGTAATCTGGATTTGGGTGGTGACTGGCGTTGGAGGTGGATAGGAGGGGAACCCTGTCTGATGATCTGGACCTCAGCATCAAGACATCTGATTGGCTCCTGGGCTGGAACATAATCTGTCAGACCGCCTCACCTCCGTCTGCTCTCTGTTATCTTCCCCCCCTTTTTTTATGCTCTTTCTCCCTTCTTTCTCTTCATCTCTACCTCTTATTTCCATTTTCTTTTCTTGCCTCTCGTCCCATGATTCATTTTCCTCGTCACTTCCTGGATTAACCCCCCCCCCCCCTCCCTCCCCCCCTCCCTTCCTCTGTCCTCATTCTCCACTTTGCTGTACGTCCACCACTCTCACTGCAGAGCTGATCTCAGGACTCACCAGTGACTCATTCATTCATGAGAGAGAGAGAGAGAGAGAGAGAGAGAGAGAGAGAGAGAGAGAGAGAGAGAGAGAGAGAGAGAGAGAGAGAGAGAGAGAGAGAGAGAGAGAGAGAGAGAGAGAGAGAGAGAGAGAGAGAGAGAGAGAGAGAGAGAGAGAGAGAGAGAGAGAGAGAGAGAGAGAGAGAGAGAGAGAGAGAGAGAGAGAGAGGTAGTCGGAAGGAGGGAGTTGTCAAGATGAGGGAGATGAAGAGAACAGATTGAGGGAAGAGATTGTGAGCGCGACGGATAAAAGATGGAGATAAGAGCGTGGCGGTTTCTCCCCCCCGGGGGCGTGGGAGAGACACTTTCTCTCGAGGTAGACGTGCAGCATTCATATCTGTTACCACCCGCCGGTCCGGAGGCTCTCGAGTCCCCGAGTCCTCCAGTGATAAGAGCTTACAGAGCCTGGCGTGAGGGAGAGAGGAAGAGGGCTTGAGAAACAAAGAGCTGTTCTTTCCTCGCGGGGCGTTCAAAGACACGTTTCACTTTGGTGGGGTTTGATCTCTGCAGCATGCTCGCCTCGTCACGCCCCGACGGCATCCTGAACCCGGCCTAGGAGAGTACCGACCAGTCAACCCATACATGTCTCTGTGTCTTCTACCAGGAGAGACAATGGAACGTCAGAATCTGTCAGGTTAAAAGTCATCATGAAGAACATTATTTTTCATGATGTTTTGGTAGTTTAGTTAAAAGTTGAATCAGTTAAATTGAATTTGAACATGAAGTCCTCACAATACTGAGCCCTGATTGGCCGACAGCACCAAACCTGCTGATTGGAGGCTTTCCAGTTCAGATGCTGCAAACTGGCCTGATTGGACGGATTTCAGGAAGTCTTTAGTGAGGGGGGGCCAATCAGGACCAAGCCCAGTTGTGATGCATTGACTGGAGTTGGTCTGAAACTACCTGGAAAAAAAGGGTTGATCTTTTAATATACTTTAAATTGAACCACTCAGAATCATATTTTAACAAACATCATTGATCATATATTTATATGAACATTTGATATGATATCTTGCTTATTGGCAACATGTCAACTTGTATAAGTGTGTAGCTTTCTTCCACCAACTTGTTGTTGTATTATACAGTATGTAACCTGATGAAACGGTTCGAGGCGTCATGTTGAGTTATGTTGAGTTATGTTGAGTTATGTTGAGTTAAGCAAGGCGACGGTAAACTGCCAGTTTCACACGACGTCCTCTTCCGTTCAGAGAGAGAAATGGAGAACGGCACATGTTGTGGTTCACCAGCTTCATGTTCAGACTAATGGGTGTTGTTGGTGGCAGGTGCACAGGGGACGACCGGTGAAACGGTAAAAAACACCTGCATCCTGTTTCTGATTCACAATCAAAACATTTGAAAGAGAACACACGACCGTTGTCCTCGATCTTCCTCCGCTCTTTCACGTTCTGCTGGCTAATGGAGGCAAAACAAAAGCGAGTAGTGACCGACGGGCATGCCAGGAAGTTCAAACTCCATGAAAATATTCTTCAATGTTCAAGAATATTTCCTCAACTCGTGGGAGACGTTGAGTTTCTGTCCTAGCTCACCAGTTGCTAGTGAGTTACCTCTCGCTGTAGGAGAACGAGTCAAGGGTAAGGTAATTGGTGAGGTAGATTTCAGGGGAGGACTTTTTTCTTTTTCTCTTTTTTTTTTCCCCATAAGCCTCCGGGGTGTTTTAAGAGCTCACCTCTACCTCATAAACCTCCCCCAGCCTCCCCCCCGGGCGGAGAGGGAGGGTGTAGGACACAGTAAAGGTGAATGCCTTTATTTTATCTGCCAAAATAAATATCTCAGCTTTTATTGGAGGATAGGGGGTAGTTAACGGTTCGAACCAACGGGCGGTGTGCAGTTCCACAAATAAACCCTCTTTACCCCCCCGCAGGAAGTTCCACCGACGTCCATGAAACGAGCCAATCACAGGGGTCGGACTAATGCGGTTGGAGTGCCACTCGTTGGCTCGTCGCGGTCGCCCGATGACGTCCCAGATCGTTTGTTGGTTGGCTCGGTGATTCATCGGTGGATCGAGTCGTTCAGTCAGTCTCTCCGTTCCATCATTCATCTCGTTTCAAAGCGAGACGTGAGAACGAATGCTCCGTCTCTTTTCAGTCCATTTATTTCTCCACCTCCTCCTCCTCCACTTTCCCTTCACCTCCCACCTATTTTCCTATTTTTCTCTCACTGATGCTCTTTGTCCCTTTTCTTCAATGCGTTTAATCCCGCCTCCCTCCATCCTCTACCTCATCTCCATCCACCCTCTCCTCTTCTTCCCTGATTCCTTCTCCCCCTTTATTTCTCAGTATCTAATTGTGCAGGATGTCAGGCTCTAAAATAAACACCTTTACTGCAGTCGAGGTAGTAATCAGCCTCTCGCTCGCTGTCTCTTTCTTCTTCCTCTCCCTTTCCTCTGTTCCCCTTGATGCTCTCTCTCCCAGTCGGCCTCTGGTTCTCCTCTCTTTGTTTTTTTGTTTTTCCATCTATCTGTGTCTCCTCCTCCTCCTCCTCCTCCTCGAGGTCTCATCTCTGATAGTTGAAATAGTAAGGTCCTCATGTTTTCATGTAGTCTCCATCTTCAGCCTCACTGTGGTGTTCCTCACTGTGGTGTTCCTCACTGTGGTGTTCTTCACTGTGGTGTTCCTCACTGTGGTGTTCCTCACTGTGGTGTTCTTCACTGTGGTGTTCCTCACTGTAGGTGTTCTTCACTGTGGTGTTCTTCACTGTGGTGTTCCTCACTGTGGTGTTCCTCACTGTGGTGTTCTTCACTGTGGTGTTCTTCACTGTGGTGTTCCTCACTGTGGTGTTCTTCACTGTAGTGTTCTTCACTGTGGTGTTCCTCACTGTGGTGTTCCTCACTGTGGTGTTCCTCACTGTGGTGTTCTTCACTGTAGTGTTCCTCACTGTGGTGTTCTTCACTGTGGTGTCCCTCACTGTGGTGTTCTTCACTGTGGTGTTCCTCACTGTAGTGTTCTTCACTGTGGTGTTCCTCACTGTAGTGTTCTTCACTGTGGTGTTCCTCACTGTAGTGTTCTTCACTGTGGTGTTCCTCACTGTGGTGTTCTTCACTGTGGTGTTCCTCACTGTGGTGTTCCTCACTGTGGTGTTCCTCACTGCTCTTCCCAGAGATCACCTGTCAATCAAACAGTGTGTCCAGTACTGTGACGTCTTTCTCCTTGGATTCTCTGTTGATGGAGTTTGAGTTCCTGTAGGTGGCGCTCTTTTCTTTGTCTGTTCAGCCACGGTGGCTATCGCTGCTCATGCTAACTACCCAGTTCTTCTTCTGTTTATTACAAACAATCGAGAAAGCTAAAACGCATCACTTCCTGTGCGGCAGAGGATTTTTACCAGGAAAGACCTACCAGACACAGGTCTTTCCCTTTCTTCTATTCAGATGATGGATTTTAATTCATTAATTCAGTCTATATGACTGATAGTTCTCATTATTACCACTGAACTCAGTGGTCATTCTGGTGAAATAATACACTGGTCAGGTCAGCAGTCGGCCATTTTGTGCCTGTGCCTGGCAGGTGCACAGTTTCCCAGCTGTGAAGTGTCTTTCTGCATGGGGCTCCTGTGGCGCTGGAAATGGGTTTGCACACCGCTTCTACCACAGCCGGGCTCCTACAGTTCGCCTGCCTGCCAGATTGGGGGACAACATGCTAGGGTCCTTCTCAGAAAAGGTGCAACAGGAAGGGAGACGCCATTATCATCTGTCTCACCTCAACCTCAACCTCCAGCTGGTTCTTGGATCCCCTCAGGCTGAAGAGACGGTTAAATATCACACAAAGAAAAACAGCAATCGTCCCTTCAGATACGCCCGTTCACATCCTTATTTCTCAAGTTACTTCACAATACAGGAGTACTCAGGAAACGGTAGTACTCTATCCACTAGCCAGGATGAGGCTGAAGGACCCGGCTTCGGTTCTCCCTGTGCTTGTGTCGTTTCCCTTTGCACACCTATTTTCCATCCCGGTGCAGCTGCCAGCGGGAGACAACGAGGTCAAAGCCTTGCAAAAAAATTTCAAATATCCTCCCGCACTGCGTTATTGCATTGCCGGTGAATATGTATTTACTTTACTTTTTACCTTCAGGCAACTTGGAGACGTTAAACCGTCCGTAGGTATGAATGTGACTGTGGCGGCCGAGGCGGCGTCGGCTGAAGGGGATATGAAACCTCATGCTGGCCTCTTCACCTCCAGGCTGATTGAAACCATAGCAACAGCCTCTCACCGTCCATACCGACGGTGTCATTTGATAATGTCGTCTGAGTGATCGATGGACTGAAGCACCCCCCCGCAGGGGACGCCATTCATGAAAGGTTGGAAAGAGTTGAAAAGCAGCTCAGCTATTTTTACCTGAAGTGAAAGGAGGACTTGGATAAGTGAACACACACACACACACACACACACACACACACACACACACACACACACACACACTGTGCCATTGTACTCTGTGTTAAGGTTTAATTTCGTTTGGTTTCCTTTGCCCAGTGTGTCTGTTGGTCATGATTTATTTGGGGTGTTTTCAAAACTCCCTCGAGGTTTCTGTCTCTCTTTGTCTCACCTGCTCTGTTTTTATTTCCTCCTAAACTCAACCTCAACCTGAAACGAGTTCTCCTCTGCAGGACTGAGCCCTCACTCACGCAATAACGTTGTTTTGTAAATGTCACCACTGATCTATACAAATGACTCCAATTGACTAAAATAAGCGTCTAAAAAAAAAAAGCTCAACGCCGGTCTCTCAACTTGTGACAGACCGAGCAGCAGCTATTCTCCAGGGAGATCACAGCTTTGGCAATGAAAGTCATATTTTTGAACCGACGTGAACATTTGACGTGCTGGAAAAAATGGCTTGAAACGCGCTTGTTTCAGACTGCTATTACAAAATAAAGGTCTGCATGAATGTGAAGAACATGATGATCATTGCTGAATTTGCTTCTGAGGATAGATCCGTGTTTTTGAAATGTTGACCAAACAATTCATCAAATTGTTTCTGCAAAATGGATGTCTACCCTTCTGGAGTGACACCTTTCAATTTGACATTTACCCTAGCTGTGTGAAGAATGAGAGAATGGTGTAACACCTTCAGCTTGTTTGCAAGACCTCGTGAGCCGCTGAGCACTGCGGCACGTTGAGTGATCGGCCGTCATGTTTTTATCAGCAGTATTATTACGCTTTCTCAAATATCCCGTTTCAATACCGACAGCTTTTAACAATAGCCAAAACCCATCCGACCTTTTCTCCTCTTGGCTCTGATCCACGATACAAAGCCGCTCGCTTGTTTGATGGCGGCTTTTTATTACCGAAATCAAAGCGCTGCTTCTCAAATATCTTATGAAGGGTGCTGCAGTTTGGACGTCACCCAGATTTCGGGGAGAGATAATGAAAGACTTAATTTGTGATTATCAGGGAGGAGGAAGCTGGTGTCTGTGTCGAGGCTAATGTGTTGCCATAAATAAGCATGCCGATGAGACGGAGTGGATTAGGGTTGTGATGTGAGGAGCCATGTGATGTGTGATGGAGACTCATCACGGGACCTTTCACCTTGCAGTGATGTGTCGTCCTCAGACCGTGAGGCAGGTGGTGTGGAGCTGAGAGTCAAGACATGGTTTTACTCTGAAGCATTATTTTTCTTGACTTGGCCTTTGAAGTAAGTTAGTTATATGGAACCTGTAGAAATAATGGTAGATTTTTTTTTGATCTCCAGATATATTTACTCTACTAAATGCCAGACGTACCCACCCTCCGTTAGACGTATGGTACATGTTAAAGTTACGCAAACACAACCAAACTTGCTTTTAAATCTCCTAATTTTCTTTTCACCCACAATTGTTTGTTTTTTATTTTTCTCTCTATTTTATTGTAATCGTGGTTTGTGTTTTTAATGTAAAGTGTCTTTGAGCACAATACAAATGATTATATTTTATTATTATATTTTATTATTATTATTATATTGTATATTATTATTATTACTATTATATTATTATTATTATTATTATTATTATATTTATTATTAATAACATTTTGTATTATTTTGTTTGACTATATACCATGCAGTAGTTTGTCATGTTTGTCAGTGACCATTGGTTTGATTTTTCAATCAAACAATAATATATTGTTAAATGTCCTCATCAATAATGTGGCCCCTGCTTGGTTTTTACAATACGTGTATTCAGCTTTTACCATTGGTGCGTGTGTGTTTTTGTGTGTGTGTGTGTGTGTGTGTGTGGTCTCATATTGAAATGTCAGCAGGCTCGTTTATAAAAAGATCCTTGCATACAAATTTCACGCTCGTGACGAATCCAATCCCAAGTTGTGATTTATGGAATATTGACCTGGACGATTTGTGGGAGATTAATCTAGATGCTGAACTCGCCAGGTGACATTGATCGATTTTCCTTAATTTTCTGCGATATATCAAACGCTAAAACTGTCATTACTCAAGGAGTGAATGCCACAGACCGAACTCTCATTTGGTGTTCTTCGTCACATTTGAAGGTTTGTCATACAACGCAATAGGCCTGAGGTGTTCAGGGACCGGGTTACCTCCATGCTTTGATCAAAACAGAAGCACAGAAGCCAACACACACACACACACACACACACACACACACACTACTTGGTAAGAGGTTAGTTGTGCTTGTCTGGTCCATCTATAGTGCAGAGTTGACATGTCTTCAGTCCGTTAGTCTCCGTGTCGGCTCCCATCTCGTCAACCACCAGCGTCATTCCCTGGATTCCCGACGTTCCTTCGGAGCGCCCGCTGCGCTCATCATGCCCACAAAGTACAGACAGCTGTGTTTTATTGGCTGGCTCGCCGACTGTTGTGGTAACGAGACAGCCAATTAGCGATCTTTCTTGATTTGTTCTGTGTGTGTACACGACTCTGGAGGAAACGTTTCCGTCAGGACGCATGTGTCGGTAACTGAGGATATTCTTACTCTGCCGTGATTGTTTGTACGGCGGGAACGCTCGGGTGTTAATTGCTGTAATGGATGCACACAGAGAGGCAGGCCTGGCTTGAAAACACATTTAGGTCCTAGATATCTGGTATCACTGGTTTAAGTAAACTATGATATGTTTTCAGATTTTTTTTCTTCTGCTTTTCATGTTAAAAATATCAAGACAAGAGGCATCCTGGTGGTTTGGTGGTCTAAGGTGTCACATGTCATCCCTCCTCTCTTCCCCTGATCTCTCCTGTCAAATAAAGGCAAAATACACAAAAAAATCTTTAAAAAGACGAGCATACTATTGATTTCAGAGTACTGATGCTGAAATATTAAGAATGAGACATTTAGGAGCAGCAGTGCCAGATTTGTTTAATGGCTGAGTGAGTTTTGGCTGTTCAGTTTTGGTGTAAGCAATGGCAAATTTTATGTACGGAAGCCTAGAAGGTAGATAGGTTTGTACGACCACCAGACATACAGTTCGTCTTCAAACTGTTTACAGGTTTACAGTAGAGAGAGATCTGCTCCTTAGCCACCAGGACAGACGGTCTTTGTCTTTTTGTTGCTGTTCTTGCCTTTTCCCTTTTGTTTGCTTTATTCTTCGGTTTGCCTGGTAGGGAGGAGCCTATGTCAATACACTCTGGGGTTTGGTTTTCATGTACCTGACTTGAATCTTTGCTGTAGTGTAATATAGGGCATTGTGAAATTCAATCCCCAAACCTCTCGTGTGTTTCTTCTCCCTCATTTTGTCTCCCCCGTCTCCCCCTCTGTCTTCAGTGTGTCTGAAGGAAGCAGCTAATGGTGTCAGCAGACCACAGCATCTATAGACAGACTCTGTTATGAGAACGTGAGAATAAGTGAGAATACACATAGAGGGATGAGAGGAAGACGTTTCACCCACGTCATTCTCTTATTGTCACTGTAATGATAAATAGGGTAACACCAATGAGCCTGTTACACTGGAGACGCTCTGCTTTGGATGTTTTGATGGTCATCATTTCCCTTGTCAAATGTAGCGGTGATGACAGAGAGGATTATTATGTTTTTCCAAATCGCTGGTGGCCTTTGACATGCTGGAGCCGACAAATCCCTCAGCCAATCAGAGCGCTTCAGAGAGCATTTTTTCCCCAGGGAGTAGCTTCAATTAGCACTCAGTTAGCTTAGCCGCTATAGCACATTAGCTAAATATCTGCAAGCTACCTAACGATCTTGCTAGCTAGCTACTTTCTAGATGATCTGGTTTGGACCGCATTAGCATCGCAGAGAGACCCAAGACAGCAACAGGAAGGCTAGCTTCATAAGACAGCTAACTAGCATCAGCTAATCCAAGAATTCAAAGAAAAGAAGCTAGCTAGCAGGTAGCCAAAATGACTTGGCTAACAGGGAGTTAGCTACTGCTAGATGAAGAATGACTACAGATACGCTCTGATTGGCTGAAGTGAAAAATTCAGGACATGCTGATGCTGAGGCTGATGAGGATGAGGATGAGGATGGTGATGCTGATGATGATGCTGTTTGTCCTGCCGGTCCTCAGGTGTACATCCGGATCCTGGACAACGAGTGGAACGTGTACAGGCGCTACACTGAGTTCAGGGAGCTCCACACCCACCTGCGGACCCAGTTCCCTCAGGTGGACACCTTCAGCTTCCCACCCAAGAAAGCCATAGGGAACAAGGTGAGCCGCCATAACCTCCCCCTGCTCCACCCTCTCCCACTCTCTCTCACTCTCTCTCGCCCACTGATGTAGTGCTAAATAAAGAGGTGGGTCAACTTTGCGATCGAGTCAAACAACCATTAATATGAACAAAACCAATCATACATTAATAAAAACATTGATTTATCACGTCACATAACTTCACATCTTAAAACGCCTAAAAGGGATTTACTCTCCACTACATCGACTTCCTCTCACAACCCCCACTCCCTCACACACACACACACACACACACACACACACACACACACACACACACACCCTTCTGTTCATCTGGCCTCTCCGGTAACGAGGAGAGTCCTCATCTCTCTCTCCTTTTCTCTGTCCAACTCTCTGCCCTCTCTTTTTTTCCTCCTCCTCCTCCTCCTCCTCCCTCCTTCCTTTTCATCCTGTTCTCCTCTGTCCCTCTCCAACCTCTGGGAGATAATTTGGCCCTGGCCCCGATTCTCTGGCTGGTGGGATTTGACGCTGCCACCGCCGAAAGCTGCAGTCTGCCTCCCCACCTTCAAAGACTCTGCTTGTCACGGCTGGAAACCTGAGTGAATGCTGAGTTGCAGGGAGCTGAGTGTTTGTGAGGACAGGTAGAGTGTGTGTGTGTGTGTGTGTGTGTGTATGCAGGATCATGTGAAAGTGCAGGTGTCTACTGAAGCCCCAGACGGTGTCATTGTGTCCTGGAAGGCCTCCTAAAAGCCCATTAGACCGTGTGTGTGAATCATTGGGTTTCAGCGTCTCCAGGAAGTCAGCCATCGCCGCCAAGAGCACCCCCCCCCCCCCCCCCAACACCCCTCTTTTCACCTGCAAAGATGAATACACAACCGAGCCCTTACCTTAAAGTGGGGAATCTTAATGGATGGAGAAATACCGGCAGGATGAAAACGATGCGTTGTTGCGATCGTCGGTT
>JAXDDX010000047.1:415000-465000 GCA_034670405.1 Hoplostethus atlanticus
TCCTTCACTGTGGTGTTCATCACTGTGGTGTTCTTCACTGTGGTGTTCCTCACTGTAGTGTCCTTCACTGTGGTGTTCATCACTGTGGTGTTCTTCACTGTGGTGTCCTTCACTGTGGTGTTCCTCACTGTGGTGTTCCTCACTGTAGTGTCCTTCACTGTGGTGTTCATCACTGTGGTGTTCTTCACTGTGGTGTTCCTCACTGTGGTGTTCCTCACTGTAGTGTCCTTCACTGTGGTGTTCCTCACTGTGGTGTTCTTCACTGTGGTGTTCCTCACTGTGGTGTTCCTCACTGTAGTGTCCTTCACTGTGGTGTTCATCACTGTGGTGTTCTTCACTGTGGTGTCCTTCACTGTGGTGTTCCTCACTGTGGTGTTCCTCACTGTAGTGTCCTTCACTGTGGTGTTCATCACTGTGGTGTTCTTCACTGTGGTGTTCCTCACTGTGGTGTTCCTCACTGTAGTGTCCTTCACTGTGGTGTTCATCACTGTGGTGTTCTTCACTGTGGTGTTCCTCACTGTAGTGTCCTTCACTGTGGTGTCCTTCACTGTAGTGTCCTTCACTGTAGTGTCCTTCACTGTGGTGTTCTTCACTGTAGTGTTCTTCACTGTAGTGTTCTTCACTGTGGTGTTCCTCACTGTGGTGTTCCTCACTGCTCTTCCCAGAGATCACCTGTCAATCAAACAGTGTGTCCAGTACTGTGACGTCTTTCTCCTTTTTATTTTCTGTCGATGGAGTTTGGGTTCCTGTAGGTGGCGCTCTCTTCTTCTGTTCAGCCACGGTGGCTATCGTTGCTCATGCTAACTACCCAGTTCTTCATGTTACCATAGTGTGTAGTTACTCTTGACTTCTGGACCTGTTTTTTTGTTGCCAGGCAACATTCATTTTCCCCAGAGTTGAATAGCGTAACAGGCTGCACAGTGGAGGCCCCAGCACATCTACCTGCTTTACACTCCTCTTCCATTGACAGCTCCACACCTCCCTTACATGGCTGTGTGTGTGTGTGTGTGTGTGTGTGTGTGTGTGTGTGTGTGTCTATCCATTCTCTCCTTCACAAGCTCTTGTTGCTCAGATAGCCGTGTGATAGAAACAGGCGTCCTGCCTCCTTGACATTAATGAGGATGGCAACACAGGTGGGACAGCAGTGGACGGACATCAGGACATCTTCCTTCATACTGGTTGTGACGTACATGCCGTGGCCAACTCCTGTAGAAGACAGAAATAGGCCAGAGGACGTTCAGGCATGGTCTCGGTCACCTTCACGTCCTGATGGAGGACCCGGGACCTTCATTTGACGCCCAGGTTTCTGACACTGGGTAGCAGCCTCCCTCCAACATGCCTTGGTGATCTTCTGATTTCATGATGCCCTTAATACGTTCAAGATGTCCAGTAGCCGAGGCAGCAAAGCAGCCCCACAGCATTGTGGGAGCTCCACCGTATCTCCATCTGCATGCAAGAGCTCTAATTTGGTTTCATAGGTCCACAGAACATTTTCCCAGAAGGATTTGGCAAAGATCAATTGGGTCTACTTGTGGTTCTCTTTGGGGGGGAGGGTCTTCCTTGACCTCCGACCATAACCATAAAGCCCTTCTTGGTTCAGTACCCGGAGTATTGTACGGGCTGAAGCCACCCCAGACCTCTCCAGGTCAGCCTTGAGATCTTTGGATGTCATGCAAGGTGTCTTTTCAGTGGCTCGTACCAACCTTCAACCACATCTGAAATCCATTTCCTGTACCACCTCGTTCTAAAGAGTGTCAATAATCGTGGCCACTTTTCAATTTTGCAACCATAAAAGATTTATTTTTATTTTTATTTTTATTGTTTGCTCGTTAAATTCATATGAATTATTTCAGAGGATATTGTACATTATCCTGGGCAGACCTTGTTCTCCTGTCTGATACATGATCAATAAGAATAGATGATTCAGGCTCCATGTCTGTTGTGTCTGTCCTTCTTATCATTTGCCTTCATACGTTTTGATATCCGTATGTCGTGTTCCTGTCAATGGGTGGAAGGAGGGAAGGAGGGAAGGAGGGAAGTCTGAAACCAGGATGGACAGATAGATATAAATAGATGGATGGATGCTGCCAGACAGAATCAGCCTTGTACCTGCATCAGCTTGGGTTCCTCCTCTCTCCTCAAGAGGCAGCACTCTCTTCCTCTTCCTCTTCCTCTTCAGCCCTCCAGAGGGGGATGAATCTGTCATGATGTCCATTAGTGTTATTGCTGCCCTGACATCCATGAAAGCAGTCGGGGTGTCCCTTATTGTGTTGACATAGCATGAAACCGGCGCCGGCATGCGCAGCCTAATCTGACACATCAGATTTACCCACTCATTCCCCTTCCTCTCTGCCCTGCATGCTGCATGCAGTTATCCTCCTACCCTCATAAACTTACATACTTATCCACTACTTAGGGAATTAGCGCCCCTCTCATCCATTCCCACCTCATGCATTATGCTCTTTGCAGCCTACCTACAGCAACTTTGTAGTTCCTGTGCAGCCCGTCTCCTCCTCCCATACTTTACTGAATCCATCCCCTCCATCTCGTCATTACCCTGCTTTGGAAACCTGAGAGTGAAAAAGGAAAATGGACTCCGCATTATCGCCAAAGTGGAAAACAAGATCATTGACACCCAGCACACCACCCTCACCTAGCTACTTAAAGCCCAGAGCATCATGGGCCGCCATACTTATCCCTTGTGGATCAAAGTTCTCCTTCAATCTACTATTTCCATTGTTTTGTTTTATCTCTATTGGGGTTATGGAGTATTTCATGCCCTTCTGAACTTCATGGCGAGTAGCTTATTGAAAACAAAAGTTAGCAATCCCTTCGGTCGTCTGGTGCCAGCTATTTATAAACCAGGGGTAATTTCATTGCACTCGTTGATTGCACACGTGACCCCGCATCGAGCTCCTGTTATCAGAGCTTTGATTGTTGATTGGTGTTTGCCGCGACATTGACGATGTCGTTTAAGTGGCCCATCTTTTCCCTCGGTTGGATGTTCTGCAGCCCGTCAGCATCAGTACCGCAATATTTCTCTCTTCAGTAATACACAGTAGAAGTTCATAAGCTTGTAACTTCTGGCAGCTGAAAAGACAGCAGAAGATTCTCTTGGGGATGGATCAAAAGAGCTTCAACAGGAAGTACTTGGACTTCTACGATGGCTAGTTGGTTCCAGTCCCGTGAGAATAAAAGGGAGCGTTGCCCAGAGCTTTGTTCTGAGCCTTCCTGGACACCGACTAGCCATGCCAGCTCTGGTCGTGTGTTCGTGTCGCACAACGAGGACGGTCTGGGCGCTGAAATGTCTGTGCACGACTTTTCTTTAGCATGAAACAAATGATCTTTTCCTCGGGGGAGTGGAAAGCCACTCCAGTCACTGTTTGTTTCTACAGACGGTGGGGAAGCTGACAGTGACACATAGCGGGGGAGACATAGGCGAGAAATTTGTTTGGCTGCATTTTCTCCCGACCCAGCAGGGGGGTACAATCATTCCAGAGGCAGGGGTCTTAAACACAACTCTCCTGGGCACTATTTTCTCTTAACACTTTCTCTCCCTTCTTTCTCTCTGCAGGATGCCAAGTTTGTGGAGGAGAGGAGGAAGCAGCTGCAGGGCTACCTCCGCATGGTGATGAACAAACTGATCCAGACGCTGCCGGAGTTCGCGGCCCGGCCCACCAAGGAGATGCTGCTGTCTCTGCTGCCTTTCTGTCTGTAAGTGGACACACAAGATGCAGAATGCACGATCTGTGATGCAAGCTGTTCTGTGCGATTGAGGAAATCGTGCAGATGCATGTGTCGATGCGCAGGCTTCCCGCCGGTCATGGAATTCCTGGAATATCAAGGAATTTTGAGACTGTGATATGTGATAGATCCCCTGGAGAAGTCATGAAAAATGAGTTTTATATGTGGGTCAGTTTACAGGAATATACCAGAATGTTTTTTACAACTTGTTTTATACTTTCATTAGATTATCAGACCAACTGTAGTGGAAACTGTTTACTCCCCGCTGAAAAACAAAATGAACAAACCAGGAAGACGTTTTTAGGTCATGGAAGTGCTCTGACTTAGTTTTGGAAAGTCGTGGAAAAGCGATTGGTTTTGTGTCGACCTTTTCAGTTCAATCTACAACATCTCAGAAAGAAGAGGCTGCTGGGTTGCAGGACCAGTGGAGGATGGTTACAGGAATCACATGTAAACAACAAAAAGAAAAGAAAAGAAATCTCTCTCTCTGTCTCTCTGCCCTCACACACATGCATACTCACACATATATGCTCTCTCACTTGAATGCACAAACACTCACACATACTCAGACGAGGAAGTGTGGGCTGCCCACCTACCTACCAGGCCACTTCTGAAAATGTACATGTTCCCAGTCATTTCCTGTCAACGTTCACACCAATCTCCACTTCCTGCGATCAGTCAGCGAGCGTGACCTATCACGTTCGAGTCGAGCCAAAACATCTAAGACGTAAACATGGACAAGTCACTCTATGGATTACCGTCGTTCCCACTGGTCCTAGAATTTGTGGAATGTCATGGGATATTCCAGACAGGGAAAGTCAGGGAATTCGATAAATTGTGACTTTACAGAAATATACCAGAATGAATTGTATAACTTGATGGTGTTGTATAACTTGTTTTAATGCATTGTATGGCCTCTTCTCCTCAGCAAGCCCAGACTGTTAAAAAAACAGGAAGGAGTAAAATGTTTGTAAGGGAAAGTCATGGACATCAGGGCCACAGTGGGGGACCCTGGATTACAGCTTAACTTTATTTTAGTCCCCTTGAAATAATAATCTCCTTTTAAAGAGAAACCTGGCCAAGCAAGCAGCATCAACACAGTTAGACACACAACATACCACGTTGTACATGAGCAAAAACACAGTCCCAATAAGAAGTGAAGTGCAAAATGTAAGCACTCAAAAGGCACTCAAATAGCAGGATCAGTGGCCGAGCCTATATACGCTCTTATATACGCTTTATATATATATATATATATATATATACACGCTTGTCTGAAAACAGCACCGACAGCTCCTTATTGAGTCTGCCGAGCCTCCAGATCCTTCATCATAATATCTCTCTCTCTCATATCTCCTCTATCAGCGCGTCAGCTTGTGCCAGTGACATGTTTAGAGCTGGAACTCTAACGTTTTGATTGCATGTCTTTGAATGGCAAGAGATATTACAGTGTCAAGCCAACAGAGTCTAGCTGAGACTTCATGAGAGTACTGAGAGTCTTTGTAGGAGGAGGCTTTGCTTTGCAGAGCTCAAAGGGCTCAAAGGGCTCTTATTATAGGAACTTCTATTTATACTCACATGTGATCAAAGACGTGTAATGAGGGCGTTGTTAACGTTTGAGTTTGCCTGAGTTGTTAAATTTAACCCTTGTGTGTGGTGTTCGGGTCGGTGGGACCCGTTTTCAATGTTTACTAAAAGAAAAATGATACAATGAAGTATTTTTTCAACCTGAGACTCATTGGCCTTGGCTCATTTTCTGTGAAGAACATGTAAAAGAACACATTTTTATAACATTTTATAAATGTTTTTGTATTTTATAAAAATTTGTTCTTTTTGTTCTTTTACATTTGTTCCTACACATTTATATTACATATGTGGTGTTCGGGTCCACTGGACCCAAGGGCAATAAAAGTGTGGAAATTCTAGGTAAAAACAAGTAAACACTCTCACTCTGTCTTCCTCCTACCTGGGCCTTAGTGAGTGAGTGAGTGAGTGAGTGAGTGAGTGAGTGTGTGTGTGTGTGTGTGTGTGTGTGTGTCTGTGTGTGTGTGTGTGTGGTTGCGCTTTTAGATTTGCAGCATGTTTCATAGATTGAACAGGACTCTGTCCACCATTTTATAGGCATTATTGCCATATGTCCTAAGAATAGTTCCATCACCACGCCCCACACCCAGATCAACTCCACCAATACACCTGGCCCACACACACACACACTCCCAGTCCCAGTGAAATTGAATGGTCTTCTTGCCCAAGGAATGAGCCACCCCACATGGCTGCCAATGTGATAAGGATGCAACCAGGGCCGACACGGCTGAACATATCATCCCAGACACCATCTAGAAAATCATTCTGGACTGCACTAATTTGGAGGGAAGGCATGCTTTTGGAGAGAGGTGGAAGAAGATGGACCAAACCCAATGACGTGAATACTTTGGGGTTCTTATCCTTGCTGCTGTTTTCAGATCCAATGGGGAATCCACAGAATCTCTGGGATGCAGAAACTGGCAGATAACCTTTCCGTGCCACAATGTCTCTGGAAAACTTCCACATTATTTCCAGCATTATCTGCTTTGATAACCATACACCAGACCAGCTTGGTGGCAGACAGACCAGCTAGCTGCAATCAGGTCAGTGTAGGGTTAGTGGTGTCAGGGTTCCCCTGTAGGGACCGCCTTCCCCTGTTTTACAACCCTGGGCCCAACATTACTGTTGATGAGCAGCTTACACCATTTAGGGGCCGCTGCCCTTTCAGGCAGTACATACTGTCTAAACCCACAAAATATGGAATCAAGATCTGGGCTGCCTTTGATGCTGCCTCATCATATGCATGGAACTTGCAAGTGTATACAGGGAAGCCAGATGAAGAATCCCCTGAGAAGAACCAAGGGATGCGGGTTGTCCTGGACATGACACAGGGACTCCGTGGCCGCAACATCACATGCGCTAACTTTTATACTTTGCAGTTTCATTTATTTGTTTGAGATCAACGTGATTTATTCCACCCATGTCTTGATTATCATTGTTTTTTTAGTTTTTTTTTGACAAAATCACATTTTATCACAAAAAACGAATAGCACTTTTATTGATAAATATGATGTAGCAGGGGTAAATGGCAAATATTAATCAAATATACTGTCTATATTGCTTGTAATTGAGATAAAGTCAACATCTTAAGTATTTTTACATAAATTGTTATGGCTGTATTGTTTTAAAAACCCAATAATGTTGTGGGTCCACCAGACCCGCGAACATTGGGTGAGTAACAGAAACACGAACACCACACAAGGGTTAAAGTAAATTCTTTCTTCCAGGCAGTTTCAGACCAACTCCAGTAAACGCATCACAACTGTACTTGGTCCTGATTGGCTCCCCTCACTAAAGAATTCCTGAAATCTGTCCAATCAGGCCAGTTTGCAGCATGGAGTTGTCGGCCAATCAAGGTCCAGTATTGTGAGGACGTAGTCTTCAATTTTATTACATTTAACTAATTCAATTAACCTTTTAACTAAACTACATTTATTTGCAAAACATCATGAAGAACATTATTTTGATCCTGAGCCATAGTAGATTTGACTTTTAGTGTGTGTGTATGACGGAGAGCGTTAGAGAGACTGTCCCATGCATGCAGTGTAAACATGTCTGTCTGATGACATCATAAGGTGACGGCCAATAGAGGAGTGATGGTTAAGGAAGTCCACCTGCAGGTCTGTCCCGGTGTTGTGATCGGTAGTGACAAGGGACACGTCCATGTACAAGACTTGACCTGAATTGCATCCAACACTGGATGACCCCAGATCAGCATTCATACTCATCCTGCGTCTTGTGTGTCAAACGGGGTATTGTAGTTTCCTGTTACAGGGAGAAGCTTGATGCCAGCCAATGCTGTCATGATGTCAGATTCTTAATATTATGTTCCTGTCCATCCTTGACTCCATCACTACCCATTGGATTGTCATGATCAAACTACCTGTGCTGTTCTCTGAGTTGGCAACATAATGGCTTCACCACTCAGTGATGGATGAAAGTCTGATTAAAGTGGTTATTAGCCTGATGAGGTAGAGGGGGGGGAGATGGGAAGGAGGCGAAGGAGAGAATAAATAGAAACTATACATTGAACACACTGTCTGATCCAAAACACCTGGACCATGTACTGACCCGGTGAACAAACTACAAACCTGACTGAATGTTCACTTCCTCACCTCATGACACAAATAGGATTGTTTAAGAGAAAACTGCTTCCCAAAGATTACCCCAATATACCAATAATCAATATACCAATAATCAATATACCAATAATTCAAAAGCAGTATCACAGCTGTCTTGATGTTAGCACATCTGATTAGCACACTAGCTAACGTATCTAGTAGAAGCTAGCGTTAGCAGTGGCTAGTAGTCCCATGTTAACAGTTAGCTAGCTACCAGTTTGTTCAGGTTAACTCAGAGTGTTTTGGAGTCGAGACTAGGGCTAAAGAGTCACGGTAACCTACATTTGGTTTATTTAGCCTTTACTTTACTACTCTGTAGGGGGGGAGAGATTGAAACTCAAGGTGAAAGATGTTCTGGTGCATCGAGAGAATCGGAAGTGAGATGAGTTTGGAGAACAGGATGAAGGGAGGAGAGGAGAGGAGTTTGAAGGGAAAGAAAGTGGACAGTTGCTGGAAAGGTCTGAGAGAGAGACAGGATAAGAGAGGAGAGAGAGGAGAGAGAGAGAGGATAAGAGGAGAGAGGATAAGAGAGGAGAGAGAGAGAGGATAAGAGAGGAGAGAGAGAGAGAAGAGAGAGGATAAGAGAGGAGAGAGGATAAGAGAGAGAGAGAGGGGTTCAACTCCAGATCTCCTGCTGAGCTCTTCTGTCCTCAAAGGCCTGATGGAGCTCATGGCTCTTTAATGATGCTGCTGACCCTGACTGGGTATAAAGCACTGTGTCTGTCTGTCTGTCTGTCTGCCTGCCTGCCTGTCTGTCTGTCTGTCTATGGTCACGTCTGTGGATGTGTGTGTATGTTATTCAGTATCAAGTTACAGTAATGTCAGTGCTTTTCCCCGTTAACGAGTAGTGTAAAATAGTATTTCAGTTACAAATCCCCAACAAGTTACTTACTCGTCATCTACCTCTACATACGAGGTATCCGTCCACAGCAAGCTGCGATGCACTGTGTGTTCTGACACCGAACTATCATAGCCAGCATGACGTTTTTCAGCAGGTTGTGCTACTGTAGCTCTTCTGTGGGATCGGACCAGACGCTCCCCACGCGCATCAATGAGCCTTGGGCGCCCATGACCCTGTTGCCGGTTCACCGGTTGTCCTTCCTTGGACCACTTTTGGTAGGTGCTAACCACTGCATACCGTTGTGGAGAGGCTCTGACCCAGTCGTCTAGCCATCACAATCTGGCCCTTGTCAAAGTCGCTCAGATCCTTCCGCTTGCCCATTACCCAACTGACTGTTCACTTGCTTCCCGATATATCCCACCCCTTGACAGGTGCCATTGTAAGGAGATAATCGATGTTCACCTGTCAGTGGTGTTAATGTTGTGGCTGATCGGTGTGTGTGTGTGTGTGTGTGTGTGTGTGTGTGTGTGTGTGTGTGTGTGTGGGTGGCTGTGTGCAGATCCGTTTGTGCCTCTCTCAAGTGCTACACTCGTTTCTTCAGACTCACATGCTGCAATTTTCCACACTTATCTGGAGCACCGATGTGATCTCTCCTCTCTCACCTCCCCCTGGATGTGCCACCACTTAGTATGCAGCTCAACCTCAACACATTTACCGTTTACTCAGGACACAAAGTACACACACAGACGGTCCGAGCTCTCGCCTCGTTGACCTGCCGCCTCAGAGCAGGGGAAACCTGTTGTGGACGTCTGGTTCACTGTCAAGAACAGTTGACTTCAAAATAAGGGTCTTCTAAAGGGTTGTGTTGGTCTGGTATACAGTGTGTGTGTGTGTGTATGTGTGTGTGCATGCATGATGGTTTTTCTTAAATGTATTGGCTGTTTTAACACTGGAGTGTTAAATACTGGACCTTGCATTTCTGGGCCCATTTTGTTGTTTGGTGGTCTTTTTATTATACCCATAGATAACTGGCCAAACGCAGACAACGTGACGTCAGGTTGAGATACTGTTTTCCCAGTGCAGCTACGATCAAGTTTAATAGCAGAAAAATGATCAGCGACCTAAAACATCAAGAATCAAAGAGCAAGGGTTTCTTTCTATGCCGACGATCAACAATCATACAGGAGAAATCGACGGTAGCCAAGATAGACCAGAATGAAATGCACTAGCCAAGATAGACCAGAATGCAATGCAGCCACAGGACAGGTTGTATTGAAACTCTCACTCTTCTGTCATTCTGGGAAAAGTAGGAAATCACTAACTGAAGTAGAAGCGGATGAGGCAGGTTGAGGGAAACTGGGAACATCAAAAAAGGTAAATTACAACCTTTCATCACAAAATAAATCCTGGAACGCCACAAAGTGTTGACACATAGCAGGGTGAAGTGTTGATACATAAAGAGTCTCTGGAGTTTCCCTTTCATGTACATGCCTTGGGATTTCTATGTCTGTGTGTGTTTTTGGTGAGGCGAGGGCAGAAAGAGGAGAGCGAGTGATTCACTAGCCGGACCATACGCCATCAATCCAGTTCGGTGTTTGTTTACCTATTTACTCCGACTCTGCTCCTCTGCAGTCACGTTGTTGATATTCCAGCGGCGCCCGAGAAAGTTATTATCCCGTAGAAGTCGATGATGATGTCCAAACGGGGGATAAGCACATGCTGAGAGCCCAACAGAAATCTTATGTGCCCAATTAATTTAGCACATCTAGCTACTTTCCCCAGTTTGATGTGGATAAACAAGATAGTTTGCAGTCTGCTGATTGAAGTCCCCGTCGGATCAGCGTTTTGCCGACCTCGGTCAAATTCAAGTTGTGTGACTGCACTTGGCTGAACTTGCCGATGGAGATAGCGGAACGAGCTCGGAGTTCCTGCTACACCAGAGGAGAAGGGGTCCACCATATTAACAGAGTCCAGGCCTCTAATTGGGCGGCTGTTTGATCTCGTCGCGATGACACCGACACTTTGCGTCACTAATATAACCCGTCTCTTCCCTGTCAACACAGCTCCTCCCACTGTGTTGTGCTGCTACTTCACACAGCATATGGCGTTTGATGGACGCTGCATTTATTTTTATCACGAGTTTGTCCGAGTGGGGAATCAAACCCCTAACGCGGGACCACCCGGATGTCCCAGATAACCTTGTCGCTCGTCACTCCAGCAACTGGGCTACGTGGGTAATGAGGCCAGGACATCGATGCTCAGACGGCGTTGAGTTCGTACACCAGCAGGGGAAATGCCGCCTGACTGTTTTGTACTATTCGGTGACTGGCTGCTCCTACTTCAGAGGAAATCACTGCTTTGTCACAAGCAGCAGGTTGGAGGTCAGCGTCTGGGGTGGTGGAGGAGGAGGGGTGGGGGTGCTTCTACCCACTAATCTGGTCATCCAGAAAGAGAGCATCAGACACCCAGAGAGCGCTCAACTGCAGGCGTTCAATCTCCCTGCTTTTCATTTCCTGGCTTTGACACGCGCCTCTCATCCATCCACCGTGTTTACCAGACAACACCCGGGGATCAGGGGTCCACGGGCTGCGGAGGAGGTAGTCACGGTAACCGGGGGGCGGCGGTGTCATTAGGCGGGGGGCCGAGATTATTTCCCCCTGCGAGAGGATGGGAAGCCGCAACATCATCACAGGATCAGAAACGACTGCGGTTCCCGTCCTGTCACGGAGGGTTGCTGCTTACCGCAACGGCGACGGGGAGGAAGGAAGCTTTTTAAAATCTTGATTAGAAGATGTAATGTGTGTTAGGTGCTGCGGGGTCAGAGAGACGACGGGAGCTAGCAGGAAAGAAAGACAATCATATGGGATGGATTTTCCACTGCGCAAGTTTTCAAAAATCTCTGTTGCAAATTGAGGAATTAAGATATTTTTGCACTTTCTCGTCGGCCCATGATCGGATTAGCACTTGTATTTCTTCTGTTTCTGCAGGGTTTAGTCGTTGTCTGTATTGTATGCTAAAGCGTTAGCATGCTACAGAGCTATCTACAGGGATATTGGGTAAGATGACCAATGTGCTAAACTCCCAAAAAGTCAGAGAAGTCCTTTAATGTTTAGCTTACTTGACGTACAAGCTTTGGTTATACTGTTTTATGGTTGAACTGATTCATCGATTCAAAGTCCAAAGAAGTTGCGTACTAGTTGCATGTTTCCTCACCTGTCCTCTTTCCTCGCTCTCTTCCAGAGACATACCCCAAGGCCAACGACGGAGGCGCCAAAACAGCCCGGTCCAAAGCCGCCTCCCGGTTCCCCAGACTGGGCCGCAGCCGCAACCAGGAAGCCCGACCCGAACCCCAGAGCGGCGACCTCTAACCTCAGAGCCTCTGACCGATCGTCTCTTGATAGGCTGAAAACGAGGGAAGTTTCCCGTGTCCGCCCTGGACCGTGACACATGGCGGGAGGTCAGAATTGGTTGACGTTTTAGGGGCGTAATGGACCCTGAAAGCCTCGGAGGGGAGAGTTTAGATCACACGTCTCCAAGAAGAGATGTGAAACTGACAGGGTAAAGGATAAAGGATTCCCCCGAGGCCGCCGACCGCTGGACCCTATCATACAGTACCTCTTACCTCACTGAGACTAAAAGACTCTCCACAAACTGCACACGGACCAGCCTGGACCAGCCTGGACTCTCTGACCTCGTGCACAATGAGATGACGGGGGACGTTCCTCCTGTTCTACTCAGTTTTGTAGTGAAAATGTATCATGGTCACAGTGCCTACAGTGTTTTGTAGCTGCTTTCATGCTGTGGGGGAGAGGGGGGAGGGTTGGGGTTGGAGGGAGGGGGTGTAGAGAGGTGGAGGGGGGGTGTTAGATGAAACTGATTCTCTTGTGAACTGAAAGGTGTCAGCAGTACGGTGCCATTATATTTTTGACCAACCGACGATCCACCTTCCCTCTGGCGTGGGCCACCGATGCGCTTTCATCCTTTCCTGTTATCATGTTATTACTATTATTGATAATCTGCAAAAAACATATTCCGCTATAACCAGGGATGTAGTAGGGACTAGGAGATGGGTACACGATGACCTCCAGTCGATGATCATTATAAGGCATTATAAAAAAAACATCAATTTCTGCTTTTTTTCCCTCTTATTTCCTTCCTGGAAACAACCTGTCACATCCTCACAGCTTCAGTTTGAAAATACTTGATATATACTATGAATTTAACTCACAGAGACTCATGTCAGGCAAATAGAAAGGTGGGTAAACCGGCTTTAGGTGGGTTTACCCTCCTGACTACCACATAAGTGACGGTCTTCCTCCGGCTGTACTGAAACACCAGTCTAACTAACGTGATTTAATGCGGTGTTATGTTGCACATGAGTGTCTTAACAGTGACTAAAAGCTGCTCGTCGGCTGCCGAGCGCCACGTGTGTGCAAACCAGAAGCTCATGTATATGTATGTAGCTGGAGACCACGACCGACGTGTTGGGAAGCTTCTGGAAACCCGAACCCAGCCGTCGGCTCATGAGACGGTAAACACTGTTCGGCGTCGGCGAGGGGAAAGCGAACACATCACAAACAGGTCTTGTTGTTCTCACACCAGAAAATGACCTCACAGACTCTCAGACGCCCGGCCGACGGTTAGCATCGCACAGTACTTTCAGGGAATCCTCCCGAGGAGACTTTCAAAATAAAGGTTTTTATCAAATTTCCCTTTTATAGAGCGACGTGTCCAATACACCGTCAAAATGAGAAAGGAAGGAAGGAAGGAAGGAAGACATAGCCGCCGTATCAAAACTTCCAATCAGCAGATTAAACTGATGATGTACAGTGTTTCCTTTCAATGACAAACGGCAGCGCAACATGTAAGTAGTTCAACATTTTCCCAATATGGGTCACTATTATTACTGTTGTCTGCTGTGATTCAGTACATCTGGTGATATTTTAGGTGTAGCTCCTCATATGCATTACAAGAATCACTCCACATCGTATTGCATCCTGACATCGCACATAGTCATCCATTATAATAAGTACGTAGCCTTTCCATTGACCTCTCAAAGGTCACTTCCTGTCTGGGGCCACAAACGTCTCTGCACAAGTATCTTTATTATATGTATCGTGATGTACAGTAGTTATGCACAAGATGATGCTATTCAAGTTTGAGAACGGCAGCTGGAAGCCTGTAAGGGAACGGTGCTTGAGGCCGTGCTGGTCCTGGGTCCTGCAGTTGCTAAGCACCTATTGAAAACCTGTTATTCAACCGCAATACTCCTTTGGTAAGAGTTTAAATGTTTTTAACTTCTCGTGCTAAAAATATCCCACATTCAGCGCTGTGGAGAACAAGCAACACTACGACCTTTCCTTTGACAATAACAAGTAGACACACTCCTCCACACCGGGCTTGACAAGATGTCATGATGACAATATTGTTTCAACCGGCTCCCTTCCGCTCCCTTCCTCTCTCTCTCTCTAGACAACCCTGACTCCAGGTAGTGAGGGAAGGGTAAAGGAGAGGAAGCGAGGTCGGTTCGTTGAGACGCAGCCAAAGCGCTCTCTCTCTGCCGTGTGCCATGTCTGTTCTCCTGTACTTCCCTGTCCTTGCCTTAGCTCAGCAGTCGAGCCTCATCTGTCAGAGGGGCTGAACAATAAAGTACACTGTGTACAGTACATACTCTACTGGTGCTTTGTGTCGCTGTGATTCTTGTTGCATGCTTGTATGGATGAAGGTAAAAGGCCATTAGGCTGTTCTGCTGAGTGTGTGTGTGTCTGTATACATTGATGCAGTCATGCATGTGTCGCTACGTGCAGTAGGTGTGTGTTAAGTGTGTGTGTAAGTGAATGCATCAAGGCTTTGTATTCTGTGTGTGTGTGTGCATGGACGGATGGATAGATATTGTAAATCCTTTTCTTCCCTCCATGCATCTGCTTTGCCTGCCGAATGGTTACTTAGCCCTCCGCTGCTTCGCTGAGCTTCCTCCGAGCTTTTACTCACACCGCCACGCCGTTCGAGCGAAACGCCGTCCCGGGTTTTTTTTTACCGAGGTGCGCCGCGCCGGTTTCGGTACGGAGGAGAGCGGCCAGAGTGGACTAACTGCTCATTGTCCATTGACCAGAAAATTGGTTACAAGCCCATTTAGGATCTGGATGGCTGCTCCTGGCCATGTTAGCACACACACACACACACACACTTGACTGCATGCCGGCCAAATACACCAAGTGTTGGCATAAACATTACCTGCAATGTTTTGATTGTTTTAGAATAGAATAGAATAGAATAGAATAGAACAGGCCTACAGGCATCTGGCTTGGCTTTGACAATCTGACTCCAGACCAGTTCTATTAAGTTCTATTGTATATTTAGAATAATTTATTTTTTAGTTCCACTGACCTGGATAGTCGTCCTCCCTTTAACAGCCATAGGTCAAAATCAGTTTGGCGTGTTGCACCTCCTGTCCTCCATCTCTCTCTCTCTCTCTCTCTCTCTCTCTCTCTCGGTCGCTCGCCCCTCTCTCTCTCCTTGAAGATAAGTCTTACCAGTCTTGGCCCTTTGTCATCAGACTGCATGAGATTACCTTGGTCTTACCTTGTGTGTGAGGGGCATCAAGGAGACGGGGGGGGGGGGGGGGGACCCTGGTTAACACAAGGTCACGGTATAAGTAGCGCTCCTATCTCTCGGACGCCCGACGCCTCATGGTCGTCACACCAGGAGGAGCACGCTGACATCTCGGGCGTCTTTCCGGAGGGAACTTCCTTAATGGAAACCATCTTGGGATACAGAAATGTGCATCATTTTTATGCCGGAAGGGAAGCAGTTTGGTAGCAATTAGGTAGCTGTTATTTTCAAGCACCTGGTTTCTTGTAACATTAATAATCTGCAGCATTTTCATATCAATAATATCAATCCGCTGATAATAACACAATACTGATTCAACCTCCAGCCAGGTCATGAAGCTTTTCCATCTTCTGCTCTAAACACCTGGTGTCAGGAAGGTCTGGGCAAAACCTTTAGTGCTCAGGAAGTGATGCGTTTTATGTTTCCAGGTTTCTTTGGAATCAGTAGAAGAAGAACTGGGTAGTTAGCATGAGCAGCGATAGCCACCGTGGCTGAACAGACAGAGAAACTCCAAGGAGAAAGACGTCACAGTACTGGACACAGTTTGATTGACAGTAACCATAGCAACGAGGCTGAGCACTTAAGCACTTGCAGCATCAGAACTGTTCCTCATCCGAGTTAGCTGGATAAGTTTGTTGACAATGCCACATAAACCCGGGATTTTCTATTCCTGGAAGCAAGTTTAAAATTAGTCTGACTAGTTACCATAGCAACAGTTAGCTGGATTATGACCATGAACCAGACATGGCTGCTCTTTCGTCAGAAAGGCTCCAATAGATCAAGGCGCTGTTGGGGAGTATTGAGAGATCCCCCAAGATCCCTTGGTGTTTGGAAAATACAGGTTTAGTTGAGAACGGATTATTTACAGTTCACCGGTTTGAAGAATTAAAACATATATTTCATTTTGATGTTCCCACATCATCTCCAGGCCAGCCGGCGCCACTGGCTGTGAGGATGGAGGTTGAAAGAAATCCCAGGCAGCCGACTCGTAACAAGCCACATCCTGACGCTTTGAGTGATTTCCACAGTGAAGAGAGTTACCGGTCAGTCTGCATCCTCCACCAGCAGGTCCTCCTCCAGCAGGTCCTCCACCAGCAGCTCCTCCACCAGCAGGTCCTCCTCCAGCAGGTCCTCCACCAGCAGGTCCTCCTCCAGCAGGTCCTCCACCAGCAGGTCCTCCACCAGCAGGTCCTCCACCAGCAGGTCCTCCACCAGCAGACTGACCCGTGTGACTGCCTCTGTTCTGGGTGTTGATTTCCATCAGCGCGCTGGTTTGTTAACTCATTTCTCATGTATTGAATTCATGTCAGAAGAGGCGTTGTGCACGTGAGTGTGAGCGTGCACGTGAGTGTGAGCGTGCACGTGAGTGTGAGCGACGTCCTGTCACATTTAAAGGCTCCTGCTCTGCAGCTGGCAGGAGTTGAGATGAAAGTTCACCGTATTCCCCGTCGGCGGTGAAATCCTCCAACACACCGCTCAACACAATACCTGTTCAATTTCAAGTCTCTCTCTCTCCCTCTTCCTCTCTTTCTCCCCCCTTCTTTCCTTCCCCCTTCTCCCTCAGCCCCTCTCTTCTTCTCCCTCCCTCCCTCTACCTTTTGCTCTCGCTCTCCTTTTCTCAGCCTCCTTTCTCCTCCTCCCTCCCCCTCCTCCCTCCATCGCTCTCCCTCTCTCTCCCTTTCTTTCCCCCCTTTCTTTCCTTCTCTCCTCTCTCTTATTCCCTCCCTCCCCTCTTCTCCCTCCTCCTTCTCTCTCACCCCCTCTCTTTCTTTCCTACTCTTTCTCCCTCCCTCCCCCTCCTCCCTCCCCTCTCCCCCTCTGAGACCCGGCCTGTTTGGCGAGACGACAGTGTTTACTGAACCCATCATGGCTGCCTCTGTTCGTTATTCAGGGTTGAGGCAGAAAGAAGCCCTTCGGAGGATCCTCTCCTCTTCCTCCTCTCTCCTCCTCCTCCTCCCCCTCCCCCCCTCCCTCTCCCTCTCTCTGCTGTCTGGTCCTGAATCTTAAACGCTGCTCTGAAAATTGATTGTGTTGTTTTTTTTAATTCGTTCTCTATTGAGCTCAACCTCCCGCCTGTTGAGTCAAACGGAGTTCACCCAACCCGGAGTCGGAGGTGCGTGGCGAGGCTCACCTGAGGCTCCGAGGAGAGGATCAACTTTTGTTCTATCTGATGTGAATCAAACCCCAATTAAACTATACTGGATGATTTTTATTGATCGTGGGAAATCAACTTCCTGTTTCCTCCCTAAGCTCAACGTTGGCGTTTCGACGACAGATATGCTGTTTTTTTCAGCTCAAAGCAGCAAGAGCGCCTGACAGGTTGACAGACTGAGTCGCTCTTGGTCTTCCACTCCTGTTGCGTGAAAACCTCGGAGCTTCGATCTCACGAGGCTCCCGCTTGTCCTCGTCCTCCCGTTTCCCCTCGCCTGCCTCTCAGAGCTATCACAGCCTCTCACCATCGCCTCCGGCGCTCTTTTGATCAGCCCAGGAGCTTGATCCCAAAAACACCTTGTGCCGCTTACGCCACGGCGGGGGATGAAGTGCGAAGGTGAGCGGAGGTGAGCTGCTGCCCCGCTGTGCTGATGACAGGACTGCCGATGATTGGCCGGGGTTTTTCCTGAAGGAGGACTCGGAACGTAACCTCACACTGAGACGTAACAACGAAGACGTCCGGTCTGTAAACTCGCTGGGATGTGTGATACGTTTTTCAAATATCCTTGAAAACTTGAGGCGACGTCCTGGACAAGTCACCGGTCCATCAGGTTAGCAAGTTGAAGTGGTTGCGTCTATGTAATGGGGTGCTAGCTAAACTTTTGAACAGGCAAATCAGGCATTTATTGCAAGTTCATAATGTTACCTTGTTTTTACGAGTTAATATAGCTAGCTAGGAAGTGAAAAAAGCTCAATAACATTACTGAAGAGCATCATTTTGTCTTCCTGTGGTGTTGAAATGAAACTTTTTGAAGGTTTGAATCACTGCAATCAACTTCTCATCCATTTTGCTTCTGCAGGGAAACCAGGAAGTAGAGGTCGCTCAGCTCTGTAGGAAGTGAATGGGCTTCCGGTTGCTTGTTGATGTTGCAGTGTGAACGCAGAGAGACAGACACTCACCTAGTTGAGAGTCTCCAGTCCACCTGTTTTCGGACTGTGGGGGGAAACCAGACGCCAAACCCCACGCCGAGGTGAACCTGATAGCAGCAGTTTGAGGAATTAAACCCACTGGACTCTATCGGTTATGGAGGCTGAGATCTGAAGCCTCCTCCCGTGTGGTGAGTAAGAGGAGGAAGATGAAGGAGAATGGGAGTGTAATTGGACACTTAATCATGGGAAGTGATGTTTTACGGCCTGACCTGACGACCGCTGAAGAAGGGAGGGTAGGACGCGGCGGCGGAGGAGGGAGGAGGAAAGCGCTGTGATGATGCAGCGGGTCCGGACCTCCCACTCCGGTTGAAATACTTTTGGGTTCCTACTGAAGTACGTTGGATAAGCCCTCCCTCCCTCTCTCTTACTCCCTCCCTCTCTCACCTACAACATGACGTTTTCAGTAGTTAGCTCCGAGGCAGAAACCGCTGACCCCGACAACGACCTCTGTCATTACCGCCGAGACTTCCTCTGTTCTGCAAAAAGCAGAGAGAGAAAATGAAAGAGGGCGAGGAGGAGTTGGAAGGGCACAGAGCCCCGGGAGGAGGGGGAGACAGAGGGAGGTGAAAAGGGAAGATGAGAGGGAGAAGGAAATGAGGAGAGAAAGGGAGAGGGAGCAAGGAGGCGTGGGTTAAAGAGCAGCTGAGGAAGAGGAGAGGAAATGAGGAGTGGGAAAAAATGGATGAAATAATGAATCGGTAGAGTGGAATGAAGGAGGGAGACGAAGAGAAAAGAAAAGATGGAGGGAACAGACGGAGAGAGACGGAAACAGAGCGTATAGAGGAGACAGATTTCAAAGCCGTCGCCACCGAACACGCCACGGCAGATCGGTCTCGGTGAACGCCGGAGGTCAGCCTCATTTGTTCTCCACCGAGACAACGGGTCCTTCATGTGACTGGGGAGAGGGGGGAGGGGGGGGGGAGAAGGGGGGAGACAAAGAAATGGATGAGAGATGAGACGCCCAGTGATGGGAGACGTGAAGGCTGATTCATTTTTTTGTGCTCCTGTCGCAAGCAGACACACACACACACACACACACACACACACACACTGACAGGGGGAATACATTTGAGGTTCTTTTCATGAATGTGTAAAGGTGTTTGACGAGACGGCCTTCATCGCTGAGACGACTCGGTGTTACGGCACACCGCAAAGTCTTCACCTGAGTTCTTCTCTTGAACCTTCTGAACCGTCTGAACCATCTGATTCCTCTGAACCATCTGAACCGTCTGATTCCTCTGATTCCTCTGAACCGTCTGAACCATCTGAACCCCCTGATTCCTCTGAACAGTCTGAACCATCTGAACCATCTGATTCCTCTGAACCATCTGAACCGTCTGATTCCTCTGATTCCTCTGAACTGTCTGAACTGTCTGAACCCCCTGATTCCTCTGAACTGTCTGAACCGTCTGATTCCTCTGAACCGTCTGAACCGTCTGATTCCTCTGAACCCCCTGAACCCTCTGAACCCTCTGATTCCTCTGAACCCCCTGAACCATCTGAACCCTCTGATTCCTCTGAACCCCCTGAACCATCTGAACCCTCTGATTCCTCTGAACCCCCTGAACCCCCTGAACCCTCTGATTCCTCTGAACCCCCTGAACCATCTGAACCCTCTGATTCCTCTGAACCCCCTGAACCCTCTGACTCCTCTGAACCCCCTGAACCCTCTGAACCCTCTGATTCCTCTGAACCCCCTGAACCCTCTGATTCCTCTGAACCCTCTGATTCCTCTGAACCCCCTGAACCCCCTGAACCCTCTGATTCCTCTGAACCCCCTGAACCATCTGAACCCTCTGATTCCTCTGAACCGTCTGAACCGTCTGAACCTTCTGATTCCTCTGAACCCCCTGAACCCTCTGATTCCTCTGAACCCTATGATTCCTCTGAACCCTCTGAACCCTCTGATTCCTCTGAACCCCCTGAACCATCTGATTCCTCTGATTCCTCTGAACCTTCTGAACCGTCTGAACCCCCTGATTCCTCTGAACCCCCTGAACCCTCTGATTCCTCTGGACCCCTGAACCCTCTGATTCCTCTGAACCCCCTGAACCCTCTGAACCCTCTGATCCCTCTGAACCCTCTGATCCCTCTGTACCCCTCTGAACCCTCTGAACCCTTCTCAACCCTCTCAACCCTCTGAACCCTCTGAACCCTGTGAACCCTCTGAACCCTCTGAACCCGTGGGCAGGATCTGTTACATGCATTATGTCAAAAAAAATCACCAAAACTAAACCATTTGTCGGTTTACCTACGCGTCGTTTCAACATTTGCACTCACAATTTTGTATTTTGCTATTTTCCCGCCATTGAACCATCCCAGATCCTACAATGCAATTTGGGTGAATACGGTAAATACGGTGTGGCCTCTCTTCCATAACGTCTGTCCTAGTGCAGCTTCACCGGCTGAAAGGTTTGTTGCCCAAATCTCACTTGGAAAACTTTGGAGAAGAAAGTTTCACGTCTGAGAACACGTTGAAGTTCAGCTGGTATCCTCAGCATGTTTCATCACCGCCACACCACATCTGCTGTCAGCCGCGTTACATTCAGGTGTATTTACGCTCAAACACCTAATGGAAGAAAGTCACAGGTTGCTGAAGGGAACGGGGGGTAGAAGTTTCTTAACTACTGAGTCATAGTTGGAGTCCATGAAGCGACACGTTGAGCTGCTAGTTATCACACCCAGGACTGTAGCTTCCCTCCTCGCCCACGCAAGGCTTCCCTCACATCCTGCAAGTGTCGGCGCACAAAGTGTATCTGTGTGTGTTTGTGTGCGTGCACACGCTCCTGCTGCTGTGTGTATTTGCTCATGTCAGCCTGCCTGTGTGTGCACGTGCGCCTTTCCGTGAACGTTTATCTGCGCCGCCGCCGCCGCCGCTCTGCAGCCTGTGTTAATTACCGTTTCCCTCGGCAACGGCGGTGACTGCTGCTATTTCAGAGTGAGTGCAACATCGCGCCGTCTCCGGGCGGCCGGGCGGCTCGCCACGCTCTCGCAGGTGATCTGCCGAGCGCTCGGCGGCGTTTCAGATGAAAGACGTTTATTCTGAGAACAATACGCGTTCACCTCCGGCTCCTCGGCCTCCATTTTTAACGGGACGGTGACGGTTTTTGATCACAGGCTGCAGTGCACATAGTGTGTGTGTGTGTGTGTGTGTGTGTGTGTGTGTGTGCTCATATATCATGTTTATATCCCCCAGCGCTCGTCCATTTTAAATGAGCATCTATGACCTTTATTGACCTCTATCAGCGACCAGTAGGAACTGTAACAACACTGATAGAACTGATCCTACACTAGTCTCTAGCTCAGCCACCCCCGCCTCCCATCCCCTTGATTTACGGTGGCCTGCAACTGACACAAATAAAAGTCACATTTTCACAATAAAGGTGAGCGAGGCGGCTGACCAGAGCAGAGATCCAGCAGATCCAACCGTCCAGTGAGGAGGTCATATCTGTTGTGTTGAGCCGTCCTCCATCACTGAGCATTTTATTTTGGAAGGGATTTTCAAAACAGAGCGTGGGTCAGAAATCTCCTGGCAGCACCTGGCAGAGTAATCCTTGAGTCATTGGTATTGATCAGCAGCCCTATCGTCCCTCTGCAGATGTATTATGGTCATTTTGTGCAGTGGGGCAGTGATAATTGCACTTTTTGCCCCTTTAACCTTGATCGAAATGTTTGACGGCAGCAAAAGGATTCAAAACAACCCAACCTGTGGTACTGGTGGCGGTACGGTAGCTCTCTCCCCAGACCCCCGTCAGCAGAGAGGGAGTGTACACACTGCTGGCTACTCAGTACTTCAGCTCTGGCTGTTCTTCTAGCCGCCAGATTACATAAGCCTCTCTCCATGAAACCTCCAGGACTCCCAATGGCACTCTTATTGTGTGGTAATCCCCTCTGTGTGTGTGTGTGTGTGTGTGCGTGTGTGTGGACTCATGAACCAGCTGAATCCAGGTGAAGCTGGGGGATCTCTTGTTGTTATTGTTCATTATTTGTGTGTGTGTGTGTGTGTGTGTGTGTCTGTGTGTGTGCCAGAGAGAGACACACAAAGACAGAGAGAGAGGAGAAAGTGAGTGAGACAGACTAAACAGTGAGACGCAGACAGACAGACAGACAGACAGACAGACAGACAGAGATAGTGTACAGTGTAGCTGGGGGTTATCCTTGTCTCCAATGAGTCCTCGGCGTCCTCGGCGTCCTCCTCGGCGTCCTCCTCGGCGTCCTCCTCGGCCGGCGTCCTCCTCGGCGTCCTCGGCCTCCTCGGCGTCCTCCTCTCTGTTCACTTGTGTGTTTTGTGTTTGTTGTGGGAGTAATCACAAGCGTCTCCTCCCGCCCCGATCTGGACGACCGCCACCGCTCTAACTGCAGCTGGGACAGGACTCCTCCAACATGGCGCCGTTGGATTACATAGAGAGATCCACTCCAGAACACGAGTCACATATGGTCGTCGTGCGATTTGTCAGCAAGGTCAAATATCTCCCAAAGCTCCGAACCGGTTAGCCAGGACTCCCCCGATGAGCATCTGTCTTTTCACGGCGTGCTCGCTGATCTTGGGCTGTACTCTGGCTCCGTTCCCAAGAGGGTTTTTCTTACTTTTGCCACAGAGGTCGAAGCAAAGTTGCAAGGGAAATGTTGGCTTTTAGACAATCTAGTCCCTGCTCAGGCTCCGCCCCCGCTCCCTGTGGAGGCAAGTCGTCTTTGTCTGCCAAAGATTGTGGAAAAATCCTACATTTTCCTGCATGATTGCAAAACTACGGACGGCAAATGTTCACAGTTTGTTACGGCACGGTAGGAAGTCACATTGAAACAGCTGGAAACTGTTTGTAGTTCCCAGGTAGCAGCTACAGATACGCACGTCGCCTCAACCTTCAGTCATGAGTTTTTGCCCTGACAGGATCGGTTTGGACAAATGGACTCCTGTTGCAGCAGAAGGTCTAACGAGAGGAGAGACGTTCATCCGGTTCCACTGGATGATGTTGAACCTGGAGGTGTCAGGGTCAGGTGGTCTACTTCTCACATCATCCATGTTAAAATGGATTCCAGCTGCTCTGGATGAAAACCTCCATGAGGTCTATATGATATGATATGATGATGTAATGAAGAGACATATCTGTTCTGCAGTGTTGAACAGTGGGAGGCTGACTGAGCAGCCGGGCACGTTTTCACACACAACACCACAATACAAGTCATACAAAATTGGATAGAAAAACCTTTAGAGACACATCAAAGAAAGTTCACAGTTCATAAAGGAGGTTTTCATACAAACATCACATATGAACACTATTTAAAACAACTCTGTCCTACTGAGGAACAAGGCAGTCGCTTCAGCGTTACGTAAGAGGATGAAGAAAACCCTCTTACTGGGTCACAAGATCAAATCAAGTATCTTCTTACATTCATTTGACTGGGTGGTAAAAAAAAACCCTTTCATGTCGTTTCTGTTGCTGTCGAGATGTTTTCACCTTCATCTGGGAACGGAAAAAGAAAAAGATTTTAAAGCAAATGGATGCTGATATGTTTGGAGATCTATAATTACATCATATCCTCTGGTGATTGACGTGGCCCTCACTCTCTCTCTCTCTCTCTCTCTCTCTCTCTCTCTCTCTCTCTCTCTCTCTCAGTCAGCCAGCCGGTGTGTGTGTGTGTGTGTGTGTGTGTGATCCTCCCTGTTGTGTCCCAGGAGACCGCTGTGTGTGTTGACAGTGTATTTAGGGAGCTTTTAACTCAATATACGCCTCAAACCCCATGGCAACCAGGCCATTTTATTCCCCCCCACACGTCGCCATGGCAACGGGGATGTTCGTTAGATTTACCTGTTCTTTGAAGATATTACGAGAAAATGAAAAACAGGATTGGATTGGGGGGGTGGGGGGGGGGGGGTGCTGCTTTCCCTGCAAACATGCATCGCTACACGGGGTTACAGGCGCCGCATCCCTCCGAGGACGTTCCCTCACTGTGTTTGTGTTTCGGTGGAAGCCGGGGGGGGGGGGGGAGGAGAGAGAGAGAGAGAGAGAGAGAGAGAGAGAGAGAGAGAGAGAGAGAGAGAGAGAGAGAGAGAGAGAGAGAGAGAGAGAGAGAGAGAGAGAGAGAGAGAGAGAGAGAGAGAGAGAGAGAGAGAGAGAGAGAGAGAGAGAGAGAGAGAGAGAGAATCGGAGGGCATCATATACATCCCAGCCTGTCTTAGCCCCCCTGGCCCCCCGGGGGGCATCACACATGCACATGGATGAGCAGCGTCAGCCGCAGGACGTTCACGGCCAATCAGCTGACAGACCGAGAGACCCCTTTGGGAAAATCAATTTCCATACATCTGAAGATTTTCTGTGTGTGTGTGTGTGTGTGTGTGTGTGTTGCGTAGATGCACCCATGTTTTTCCCCCCCACAGTCCCAGGAATTATATTAACCTCTGACAGATGTGTCGATTGCACTGCTGGGAGAGGCTACGAGTGTGTTTGTGAAGTGAATAAGTGTGTGTGTGTGTGTGTGTGTGTGCAAAGCCAACAGTGCATTACAGAAGCAGTGCATCTGTTCCATATAGATGAGCAGTGGTGGACTTTTCAAGCAGCAACACACACACACACACACACACACACACACACACACACAGGCGTCTGAACTACATCTGCACAGGGCTCGACCCATGCAGCAGGAGCCAAAATGGAGTCTTCTCCTCGTCCTCGCCGCCTCGGCTCATTACGGCGACGCCAGCTGGGGACCCGGGGAGCCGACGCTGATCCGAGGAGGACGGCGGCAGATTGGATATGTAAAGCCACGCCGCCGGAGGAATCCCATCACTCTGATTGCCTTCGACCGGCTGAGAGTCTGAGATGGATTTCGCTGTTGCTTCTCCCAACCTGAGGCTCGGTGGGACGGGAGCAGCCCCGGGATCAACAGCAGATCAGTGTGTGTCGGCGTGAACTGGTGTGTGTAGTACAGCAAATAACAGTATTACCTCTAGATGACACCGTAGTGGTACTGGAGGAGCTGGCTAGCATGTGTACTGCCTGGTGGACCACGTGCAACAACCCTATGGCCTGTTTATGGTACATGTGGTAATATTTGTAGTTGTACTGCAAGTATATGAAGCTGCTTCCTTCTCGTGTGACGACCGCTGAGGTCATGGTGGAGCGGCGTCTTACCGGGTCGGGATGAAACCGCCATGTCTCCCAGATGAACGGTGATGCAGAACTTCCCGCCCATGAACTTTATTGTGAAACTCTGACGCCATAGTTGTCGGCTGGGACGGAAACTTGGACCCTTAATTAGATGAAGAAATCTGAAGAAATCCTGCATCTTTTTCTGTCTTCGTACACAACATGTCCAGTACGATGTTTACACACACACACACACACACACACACACACACACACACACAAATGAAGGAATTACGGCTGACAGACAGGAAATCGTGGTTGGAAGATGTTGTACCACACAGGATTATATCGACTGTACCTCAATTACAGCCCAGGAGAGTTTTCCTTTGATGTAAACACTGAGACACGCCGAATACACACACACACACACACACACACACACACACACACACACACACACACACACACACACACACACACTCTCTGGTTATAATAGCCTTTTATAGAATCCTATTTCCAGAGGGGAGAAGCATGAGCATCCCTCCACCATTCACTCGGCCTCTGAAGTCTAGTCAACAGCAGCACGCGGCGATTAATTAGAGATTTGTCTCAATGAGGGGAGGTGGGGGAGGTGGGGGAGGGTTGGGAGGTTTGGGAGGCAAATCGGCTGGCCTAATTAGGGGCTCACGTTGACTCAGACCTTGATGAGGCATTCTTGGGGAGGAGGGGAGGGAGACGGGGAGGAGGGGAGGGAGACGGGAGGATAGAAGGCAGTTTGTCCAGTCTACGATATCACAATGTAATAATGGATGGTGTTAGAGGGATGCCGCTGGAAGGGAAGCGTGTGACACTTCCCTCACCACGGAGCTGCTCAACCATTTACGGCTCCTCCGTCTGCAGGGTGGGGCAGAAAGTTGGAAAAGTTTCAGGAGGGGTTCAGCTTTTTCTTTTTTTTAAGACGTGTTGAAGCTTTGTTATGTTACGGAATGGAAAAAGAGTCTAAGTCGCCAAGCAAACCACCAAAACGTACACATGGAGGGACGTCACCACTGAGCTACTCAACTCCAGACGCCGATACGACGGAGACAATTGATCCGTTTATTGAATCGTTTCCTCTGTACCTCAACCTCAGCAGGTGATGAACGACAACGCGACTCAGATCTGCCTGAACGGACGAGATGCCGCCCTGCGTCTCCTCGCCGCCGCCCTGCGTCTCCTCGCCGCCGCCCTGCGTCTCCTCGCCGCCGCCCTGCGTCTCCTCGCCGCCCTGCGTCTCCCCGCCGCCCTGCGTCTCCTCGCCGCTCGCCTCCCGACGCTACCACACCTAAACACTGTGATTAGTGGCGCTCCACAGACAGGCCTGACCCTCGAGCACGTCTGGCCCATCTGTGAGTCACGCAGCATCAGAGCAACGTGATGCTAACGGCCCCCGGAGGAGCCGCCAAGGGCCCGGCAGGATAACGGACTAATACTCTCCTTTAGAGCCTAGTGGTCTTTAGTGGCCAATGGAAAGGTAACCCATCATTACTCTCTCTCTCTCTCTCTCTTTGTCACACACACACACACACACAGCCTAATGTGTTCTCGGCCTAATAGCTCTTTCATTAGCACCAATCCAAAGACAAATGGATTCAATAAGCAGCCCAAATCTATCTGTCTGTTTGGGTTTAGAAATATCCCCGCTGCTCCCCAACCAGCCTGGCAGCTATGTACTCCGAATGGGGGAGAGAGAGAGAGAGAGAGAGTGGATGAAATGCATAATGGATTGATAAAATGACCCCCCCCCCCCTCCCTACAGGGTACCAGGTGCATGTCAGTTTAACAGAGATATTGACGTCACCATTAAGGAAAGCAGAAGAAGGAAACATGAATTCAATTGTGCATTTGTGCAGCAAAGCGTCGAGGCTGCTGAACGTGGTTTGGGTGGTGTCCAGGATAATTTGGCGAACCCGACGAGGGATTTCCGTTTGTTTCAGTTTCCTGTGCAGCTCAACACGATGCGGAGAATATTTTTTGCGCCGAGGAAACGCCGCAATCCCCGCGTGGCGTGCGCTAACGGGCGCCATCAAACCGAAACGCTGAGCAATTAACACTTTTTCAACTTTTGCTAGTGGAATCTGTGCGTTCGTGCATCCGACAGCAAAATGGAGGCGCGCGTCCACGTCCAGCGATGCGTGTCTTAATTAGAGGCGGTGAGCGTGCGGCGGCGAGGCGGCGTATCGGTGACACGCATCTGCGGACGGCCCTCGTGGCGCTTTAATCGAGTCTCAAATTCCAATTTCCCAGCGCTGCCCTCCGCTCAGCAGGGGTCAAGTCTCCCTCGCTGATTTGTTTGCCTGCCAGAACGAGCGGGACTCCGGCGGGGCGGAGCGCCGAGCGGCGGCGGCCCGGGCGAGGTGTCGAGTAGCAGAGCGTGACGGGTGGGACGGGTCACCCTGCCGTAAGGAGCCGCCACCCCCAGCTAAGGGTGTCACGAGTCTGGGTGACGACGGAGAGTTGTGCTGTTGCAGAGGAAACATTGGTGGTGTGGGAAGGAAGCTGATTGGTGTGTGTGTGGGTGATGGTGTAGTAGGAGAGGGATGATCAGTGTGTGTGTGTGTGTGTGTGGGCGGGTGGTTAAGGGTGTGTGTGTGGGCGGGGGTTTCTAAATAATAATGGTCTATCTCAGAGCCTGGAATGAGATGGCGCTCTGCCTCCGTCGGTCTCATGATGTGACAGGACACCGACAAAAGAGATCTGGTTCGAATTAGCCGAGGATTAGACGTCTATTTTAACGTCTTTTGTTGAGCTCAACGTGTTTCATACGCCGCCCCGAATGAAGTGGGCCAAGCCGGGGTGCTGCATACCAAGTGAGCTCCGTCGTCGTCCCGGGAAAAAAAAACAAAAAAACTCTGCCACCGCCATTTGAAAACCTAACGGATGCCTCGGAGACAAACCAAAACCAAATCGATGAAAATGAAAAAATAAAAAAGGAGAAGCAGGTTGTGTTTCCCCGGGTCCTTTTCCTCATGCACCAATTTCTCAGACCCTCTCGGAGCACATTTCTTACATCCTCAAAAAAAACAAAAACTCTTTGTGCCTTTTGAGGGCCCTGTTTCCATGGCGACGGGGATGTCCAGCTCGACTTGCGATGCTCGCCAGACGCCAAACTGTGCCTGGCGCCTCGGAGGACGGCAGCACGGCCTCGAACACGACGGACGCCGGTGTCGGCGTGTTGTTCTGTTTGCTTTTTAAGCATCGTCGCGGCCTGCACGTGGCACACACACACACACACACACACACACACACACACACACTGAGCATTCTGGCTGAAAAAGGCTGGATGGTAAATCTACTTAGTTATTCTCCTGGTTCACTCCATCCTTGTTTTCTAGTGGATCAAGGCGGCGGCGATGGCGGCGGCGGCGATGGCGGCGACGGCGGCATCATGTTTACACGCTGCACTCAGAACAACATCTCCATCAGCCAGTTATCACAGTTTAGTGAGCATAGCAACTCTCTCTGTCCTCCTCTTTCTTCTCTCCTTCTGTCTCCTCCGGTGAGTCTCTCTCTCTCTCTCTCTCTTTCCTTCTCGGTACATCTCGGTGTCGCTCTGTCTGTATGTATCTAACCATCCGTCTGTCTGCCTGTCTCTGCCTCCTTATCTACCCCCCCCCCCCCCTTCTCCTTGAAACTTTCCACTCCCGCCCTCCTTGTCATGTCACCTTCCCTCTTCCCTCTGCTGGTCACTCATCTCCTGTAAATGATACCCTGTTGGTGAATCAGATCAAAGTGCAGGAAAGTCCTCAGATGCAGGAAGACGCTTCGCTCTGCTCCGTCTGTGTCAGCCGCCCATCCGTCTGAACCAGCCCTGCCTTCGTCTCCTCCCCCTCTCCTCTGCTGCCCTTGTTGGCCAATGTCAAGACGAGCGAGAGAGGGAGGGGGAGAGAGGGAGAGGGGGAGGGAGAGGGGGGGACACATGCACAAACTGACAGCTACATGCACATAAATCACAGCATGATAACACGCTCACATGGTTATTAAACACAGGCAGTGTAGCGAGTGATAACTGGAATAACTCCTGAGCAACTCGTCATCCCGACCGTGTTGAGCTGCGTGCTGACTGACGCTACAGGAGCAGTTTTATTTCTATAAGGCTCCAACACAAAGTCACAAGGTAGAGATGAAATAACGGAAGAAACCATCTGAAGCAGAGGGGGCAGAGTTGGGAGAGACAGGTGGACGTTTCCCCCTCGATACCAGGAAGATGCGTTTTTTAAAAACACAGTGAAGCACATGTTGCCGCCCCTCCCCCTTTAAAACAACAGAGCCCCTTGTCCTGGTTTGAAACCGAGACGAAGAGATGAAGCTGCCATGATTCACGTCTTACTGTTGTACATACTGGTTCTCCTCACTCACACTTTTTAAAAGATTTAGTTTCAGTCCTGCTGATGAAAGGAGGAAAAATGAACCTGCTCTTGATGGGATCCTGCTGTGAGTTTAGTCCAATTAAAGACTTGGTGATTGACTGTTTATGGAAGCAGAGACCTGGGACTGTTTTGTAGGGGCCTTAATTGAGAACTGGGGCTGTTAAGATAATTGGGATGTATTGGCTGGGTGAAGCGCTTGCCTTCAGCCAGGCTCAGTGGGGCGCAGCTCCTGGATCAGAGTCTGGCACTCAGGTGGACGAGTCCCATATTTGGCACTAAGGAACGGGTCAGGCAGAGCGACAATTAGGCTAATGACAGTTGAGAACGGGCTCAGTATTTGGCATGGAGTTTCAACTGGCTCAGTATCTGGGAGTTTTCTGGATGTGTCCTCTCTTTGTATCAACTGGAGGAGGAGGGGGAGGAGGAGGAGGAGGGGGAGGAGGAGGAGGAGGGGGAGAACGGAGCCTGCCGTGGTTCTCGCGAAAAAGACCAACCCAGGCAGATGTGCCAAACAGAGCAGAACAGTTGGCACGGTTACGGCGCTGGCTCGGCACCGGCCCGGCTCACGGCTGACGTGACCCGCTGTCACTTCTAACAGAGAGAGGGAGGAAAAGATGGAGGACAGAGAGAGGGAGGAGAGAGGTAGGAGAGACGGAGGCAAATGAGACGAGCAGCAGAGGAGGGAGAGATGAGTGACGGGGGGAAACGGTACGGGGTGAGGAGAGTTTACAACAGCAACGGTAGATGGGGGAGGAGAGAGAAGCAGTGGGGGAGGGGGAGGGGGTGAGTGACAGGAGGGAGGAAATGAAGGGATTTGAGTCCAAGTTCAAATATTGTGTCACGGGGGAAATCTGGTTTGCAGCCGGTCACAGTTTAGCAGGTCTGTGTGATGAATGAGAACATCGACCTGTTTGATTTGGCTCGCGGCTGCTTGAACCCGCGACCCGGAGGACGTGGCTCAAATTCTTACCACAAACGGTGACTACACTCTGGGTTCAGGTGGTGTGTGTGTGTGTGTGTGTGTGTGTGATCATACCTGGGAGTGTTGGACGGGGTCGAGGTCTTCGCTACTGGAAAGGAAACTGCTGCAGCGGCGTTTAGTGCAGCACTGATGCAGCGGGAACCTTCTTCCAGATGGTCGCAGGTCAGACAGGTGGTTACCCGGGGCAACGGGGTCAGCATCTTCTGTGGCCTTCTCCTCACTCTGGGGCCGTGCAGGTCAACGGTGGTGGGCAGCCGGCGGCGAGGGGAGGCAGGCAGCCTGTGATGGATGAGGATGCTTTCAGTGAAGGATCGGTACAACTGAATCCGCTGGTGGTGGTGACGTCTTCATTTCATCTGAGGATGATGCAGATGGTAAATGGTGTCGGTATTAAAGTCTAAATTGTGTTTACAGGTGATCTCCAATAGGCCGTTAGCTTCCGTAGCCTCGACACTTTGTATGGCTCAAGACAGTCTACCGGCCGGATCACACAGGATGTGTTTTTAGCAACAGAGCAACTTTTGAAAGTTGTTTTCAATGTGAGAGAAACTTCCTGTGTTGCTGGACGCCTCATGTTTCACTGTTTCACTGTTTCACTCTTTCACTCTTTCACTGTATGTTTTTCTCTGCTGTCCAATCTGATCAACCGGAGATGGAGAGCTTTACAACTTCACAAACCGGAGTTACTACGATCTGAACAGAAACAAATCGGGGCTGGAGGCGAGTTTCCATCGTTTCCATCATTTGTATTGTTTATAATGTTTCCATAATTAGTGAAACCACGCTAACCTTACTCTAGCTAGCGCAATAAACAACACATGGTTGAGAGACTGACAGCTGATTCTGTGGTTGCCTAGCAACAACAACACAAAGATGCAGCAGGCTGCCCTGCTTTGTGCTCTGCTCGGCTTCAACCAAAAAATACCAGTGAGCCTCGTATTGTTCAGCCTTCAAATGTGATCAGGCCTTAAAATACCAGGCAGCAGCTCAGCACCCGACCTCAACACACTAGACTATTACACTAGACTGGACCTGGAGGCATCTTTCAAAACCCTTCTGCTTTAATCAATAACACTGCATCGGGATAGCATCCTCCTTAATTGCGTTGGTGAAAGAAATCACGTTGGTAAAACCCAAATCAAACGGAGGCGGACCTGAGCGGGTGGCAGAAAGAGTCGAGTTGAATGAGCCGAACTGGATGGAGCTGAATTTGAGTTTCATCCTCTGAAGACGAGGCTCTTTGAAAAGATCACACAGGAGCTGATGGAGCAGGAGCTGGCCTGGTGGTTGTAGTAATATCCTCTGGAGGATGGAGTCTACCTGGCCCTGCACCGCCGCAGTGAAGGAGCTTTTCAAGAGGACATCTTGCCGGGAGTTTTCTGCCTCCAAACCTTTTTTTTTTTTTGGTCCTTGAATTATTGAAAAGGGAAGTTGAGGCAGTGTCTCTGCACTCAAACTTTCCTGTGGTTTTGGAGGAGGAGGAGGAGGAGGAGGAGGAGGGGGAGGGGGATGAGGAGGAGGAGGGGGAGGAGGGGGAGGAGGGGGAGGAGGGGGAGGCTGCTCTGGATGTCTCGGTGTGTTTTCCTCTCTCTGCTCCAGAACTCAGAGAGAATCAAGTCTGCAGATATGAAGATGATTGATTCGGCCTCGCCAAGCCGAGCTCCCATTTACCCTGACTTCCTCTCCTCCCCCCTGACTTCCTCTCCTCTCTCCTGACTTCATCTCCTCTCCCCTGACTTCATCTCCTCTCTCCTGACTTCCTCTCCTCCCCCCTGACTTCCTCTCCTCTCTCCTGACTTCATCTCCTCTCCCCTGACTTCATCTCCTCTCTCCTGACTTCCTCTCCTCTCCCCTGACTTCCTCTCCTCTCTCCTGACTTCCTCTCCTCTCTCCTGACTTCCTCTCCTCCCCCCTGACTTCCTTCATGTAGCTCTCCTCCCCCCTGACCTCCTCTCCTCTCTCCTGACTTCATCTCCTCTCCCCTGACTTCCTCTCCTCTCTCCTGACTTCATCTCCTCTCCCCTGACTTCCTCTCCTCTCTCCTGACTTCCTCTCCTCCCCCCTGACTTCCTCTCCTCTCTCCTGACTTCCTCTCCTCTCTCCTGACTTCATCTCCTCTCCCCTGACTTCCTCTCCTCTCTCCTGACTTCCTCTCCTCCCCCCTGACTTCCTTCATGTAGCTCTCCTCCCCCCTGACCTCCTCTCCTCTCTCCTGACTTCATCTCCTCTCCCCTGACTTCCTCTCCTCTCTCCTGACTTCCTCTCCTCCCCCCTGACTTCCTTCATGTAGCTCTCCTCCCCCCTGACTTCCTCTCCTCTCTCCTGACTTCATCTCCTCTCCCCTGACTTCCTCTCCTCTCTCCTGACTTCCTCTCCTCCCCCCTGACTTCCTTCATGTAGCTCTCCTCCCCCCTGACTTCCTCTCCTCTCTCCTGACTTCATCTCCTCTCCCCTGACTTCCTCTCCTCTCTCCTGACTTCCTCTCTCCTGACTTCATCTCCTCCCCTGACGTCCTCTCCTCTCTCCTGACTTCCTCTCCTCTCTCCTGACTTCATCTCCTCTCTCCTGACTTCCTCTCCTCCCCCCTGACTTCCTTCATGTAGCTCTCCTCCCCCCTGACTTCCTCTCCTCTCTCCTGACTTCATCTCCTCCCCCCTGACTTCCTCTCCTCTCTCCTGACTTCATCTCCTCTCCCCTGACTTCCTCTCCTCCCTCCTGACTTCCTCTCCTCTCCCCTGACTTCCTCTCCTCCCCCCTGACTTCCTCTCCTCTCCCCTGACTTCCTCTCCTCCCCCCTGACTTCCTCTCCTCTCCCCTGACTTCCTCCCCTCCCCCCTGACTTCCTCTCCTCTCCCCTGACTTCCTCTCCTCCCCCCTGACTTCCTCTCCTCTCCCCTGACTTCCTCTCCTCCCCCCTGACTTCCTCTCCTCCCCCCTGACTTCCTCTCCTCTCCCCTGACTTCCTCCCCTCCCCCCTGACTTCCTCTCCTCCCCCCTGACTTCCTCTCCTCTCCCCTGCTCATCCTGGAAATGTCCTATTCATGCAGATGTTCCATTATGAGCCTCCTACACACATCGGATGATGGAGGCATAGAGGGTGTGTGTGTGTGTGTGTGTTTGAGAAAGATAAAGCTTGGGTCAGGTGAAAGAGAGAGAGAGGAGGGAGGGGGTGAAGGTGAGAGAGAGAGAGAGCGAGAGAGCGAGAGAGAGCGAGAGAGAGAGCGAGAGAGAGCGAGAGAGAGCGAGAGAGAGCGAGAGAGAGAGAGAGAGAGCTGTGTGAATCCAGGACCTCCACCTGTCACCTCAACACCATCAGGTCTCCTGTCTGAACATGTCCAGCCCTACAATGCTGCTGTCTTCGGACGAATCCCAATTCTCATTTTCACTCCTACGGCTCGTTTTCGAGGCCCCTCGCCCTTCGGCTTGGCCCTCGGAACAGAGTCACAAGGGGTAGTGGTTGAAATCTCCCCCTATGAAATGGAACAACCCTTCAAGACCCTGATACGTCATCGATGACGTTTACGTAACAGACGTAAGTTTGTTATCGGAGATTACTATGGCAAAATTGGTATTATCACAGTGACATTTGCCATTCATCTGATGGAGATAGAAAAGCATGGACGCTCGCGATTCCTTCACAACTTATACGTTTCACGCTACCAATCGATCAAACAAGTCATCAAATAAAAAAGACCACTGCTTCATTACCAGGCCACTTCTTGACAGAATAGCGTTAGCGGTGCTCTGTAGCTAGCAAGCCGTGCTCCTACCGTTACCCTGCCAGTCTGCACTGGTATTAGAGGAGCCGTAACAAGTGCAGCAACTTCGCTGCTGGACTTCAGTTATATTTCGGCGTCATCTGCCATCAAAGGGGGGAAATGCAACATGGAAATATGTCAAAATGCGGGACTGTCATGCACAAATCAGCCTAAAAACAATGTTGTAACGTTAACTAGCGAGGTAGAGACATCGGCATACTAGCATTTTTTGTTATGCTTGTTATAAAGAAAAGGTCTATAATACATTGAAACGACATTAAACTAAGATAATACCACGGTTAGAATATTTTTTAATCTTTATTAACGAAGAAAATACTACATTTGTGGTTCACTTTGGATGGTAGTGTAGCGTTCGCCATGATCTTCCAGTTGATTCGCAGGTCATTCTGGGAGATTTCTCCTAGCCCTCGGTTTGTAGTGTGCCCCTGAAAAACCTCCGTTTGGAGGCCATGTAGCCCTAGCACTTCGCCCTACCCCTCGATCCCAAGAGAATCGGGACACCCCTACCCCTTCACGTGAACGCGCAAAACGGAGGGGAAGGGCCTAAGGGGTGAATTGGGATTCGGCCTTCCTCCGACAGCCGAACCACCAACCAGCCCAGCCCGGTGCTGGACATCTCCCCTCAGGAAGCAAAACATACATACATCCCATCTAGATCACACCTCGCTGCTACCCAAAAAACACACACGCACACACACACCCTGCACAGGTCACTTCACACTTAACACTCCTACTCAGCACAAATATATTTTATTCTTTTATTTATTACTGGTTGTATTTTATGTGTCTTCTGTTCTGTTTTTTGCTCCTGTGAGGAACGACATGTCGTCTTCCAAAGACATGCAAACGGTTTGGAGACTCTAAATTGACAACAGGTATGAATGTGAGCGTGATTGATTGTATTGATGGTATATCTGAGTTGCCATGTGATAGACTGGCGACCTGTCCAAGGTGTCCCTATGCATGCTGGGATAGGCTCCCCCTTACGGAAATGTAATATATGACATATATGCCCCTATATCAGCGAGCGATACTGCCATATATGTTATAAGGCGATAAATCACCTTATATACATATAAGGCGATTTATTATTACCACAAACCTGATATAGGTTTTTAACATATATGAAATATCCATAGTAAAATTTATATATGTACATATATAAAAAATTTGTATTGTATGAATTTGCATATGGTATTATATGTTGCAACCATATATGTTAACAATATATGTTTAATTTATATATTTATATATGTTTATTAAAACAACATATATACAACATATATACAACATATATAACATAAACATATGCCTCTCCTCGTTAGTACGGAGACCGGGGTTCAATTCCCCGACGGGGAGGACTCTCTACTTATATGGGGCGGCTGTGGCTCAGGAGGTAGAGCGGCTCGGCCTCCAGTCAGAAGATCGTAGGTTCGATCCCCGGCTCCTCCAGTCCACATGTCCCGATGGTCAGACCAGCACCTTGCATGGTAGCTCACTGCCGTGAGTGTGAATGGGTGAATGAGAGGCATATACTGTTAAGTGCTTTGGATAAAAGCGCTATGTAAATGCAGTCCATTTACCATATGGGCTAGACATATATGTCACATATATGTACATAATATGCTATTTGTATATTATACATTTATACAAATACATATATGTTATATGTATAAATAATTATATACGTGACATATATGTCACAAAATGCATTATACATACATAAACATATATATTTGTATGGGCTAGACATATATGTCATATATGAAATTGTTCCAATTTCTAATAGGTTTCATATATAGTTTGTACATACATGTACATATATGTTTTTCCTTCATATGTACATATATTTCATATATGGAAATTTACTATATGTACATATATTACATTTCCGTATGGGCCAGCAGGTTAATAAAATGATTGAATGGTGGGATTTGATTTACAAACGAGACTTCCTGTTTCTAAAAGGTACCGTGCCGTAGAGTTTGAAATGCGGTGTCTGTTAACGACTGTTTCAGAAACGTTGTTGCTGATGTCATAATCAAAGGGGAGCGCGTCCTCGCCCCGTCACCCCGTCGCCCGTCGCCCGTCACCCCGTCACCCGTCGCCCCGTCGCCCGTCGCCCCGTCGCCCGTCACCCCGTCGCCCCCATCTGACCCGTCTGACCCACTTCAGCGCGGTGTTGCTTCCCTAATTGCCCACCTGTGGACATCCTAATTGGCTTAGTACACTGGTTTTAATCAGGGAGAGTACCACGATTAATACCCCAGCACTGAGAGAGAGAGAGAGAGAGAGAGAGAACAGAGTTAGTAAATGAAAACAAAGTACCCGTGGCATTTTGAGCACACAAGGACTTAATGATGCATTAAAGCAGATTTATGAAGGAATCTGTAGAAGGCCATTAGCTCCGCCTGTGATTCATCCACCAGGGATGAAGCAGAGATAAGTCCTGCCCTTTCCAGGCCGCAGCTCCGTGCAGCTCCGTGCAGAACCCGACCAGAATAGGAATCTGAGTCCAGATACCCCTCACGCACACACACACACACACACACACACACACACGCATGAAAGCATGTTTGTAACTCTTAATGCCATTAGAATTACACATAGTTATCTTTCATGATTTCTCTCCATCTCTCTGTCCACTGAACCAAACATGAGACCTTCGAGAGCCTGATGAGATGTGAGGTCGAGGTCGAGGTCGAGGTCGAGGTGAGGTGATCCTCTCTGTCTCCTGCCGGTCCGATCGTTGGTTGTCTGATCCAAAAGGAGACGCCTCTCATGACGTTCACTCCTCAGATCACCAGTAACTTCAAACCTCAAACTGCTGCCTACGCATGTCAGATGCTTCTTCCTCTGATCCGTGCCTGATTATCAATGCTGTTTAGACAGAGTATATATATATATATATATATATATAAAGATATATTTATACCGTCAGACTGTCAGAAAAGGGCCAGTGTGATTTAATTTGGGGATGCTGTAATGTTTAAAACTGCTCTGATCAGGTTCCACAGGGTAAAGAGATCATCATCTGTAACTTTGTGTTCAGTGTCTGTACTTGGTAATTGAATTTCCCTACTGCTCCTACTACTAGAACTCTCTATCTTACTATAGTTGTTTATTCCTTTAAAGGAAAGATCCACCATCAGATATCATCGCTCTGCGGTGTTCACGGCGTTCCAGGAGTCATTCTGTGATGAAGTGGTGTAATTTACTGTTTTGTTGTAGCCACTTTCCCTCCACCTGCCTCAGCCGAGGGTTAGCATGCAGGTGGAGAGAGCCTCTCTCTGAAAACACAACATGCAGGCTGCTGTCGGTGGAGGACGTCTCTCTCTCTCTCCTCTGATGGATTCCTCCTGTATGATTGTTGATCGTCGGTCTAGAAAGAAGCCCTCGCTCCTTGATTCTGATTGGCTGACACCAAAACCTGACGGTCACCGCTGATGAACATGGATGATAAATGTGAAAGAGGACTTCTACTACGCAAAAACTTGCAGATTTATTTCTTTAACTTCATTTCTTTTTCACGGCGTCCCGTTTGGCTCCGATCACCAGGAACTAATAATGTAACCAGAGACTACGTTTACATTTTTGGTGTAACGTATTTAGTTGACGGTTCAGAAACAGCAGCAACAGCAGAGGGCCTACATTTTTTTGTGTTCCTCTTTTTTTAGCAAATATAGTAAATGAGCAGATTTTTGAAATTTGATCAAAATATGGAGGAAAATTGGGAGAAATGACACCACGGGAAAATGGAAAGCATTGGGAAGTAATCTACCTCATGGGCCTCGAAGGAATTGTCTTTCAGTTGAGAAAGTAAAGTGATCATGAAGCTTTAGTCTGGACGGTGTAGGTGTGTAGGTGTAGAGCTGCAGACTGTCTGCTTCGTTCCCTGAGGACCGAGCGATGCTCCACAGACTCCATGTTCCATGATGTGTAAGGGGGCGTGTCTCCCGGTCCTGTAACCTACAGAGGATCGCTGCAGTTCAACTTACAACATTGGCGTGCACATGCATGAATTTATTCACACACACACACACACACACATGCAAGGATGCACAGCAACACTTACATACATGCATGCACACAAACACACACTTGCATGCATGCACACAAACACACACACACACACACACACACACACACACACACACCACAGCATCAGCTTTCCCCTTCTGCCTCTGAGGAAATCGAAATCATAATTCTGTGTGTAATAAAGCCAAACCACACCGGAGCGCCGCCTAGCTCACACATCAAAGCCATCCTAGAGCGACAGGCGGGCTGCCGTGTCGTCTATATGTGTCTATTACATAATGCGGACCCAGATGAGGCCATGTGAGCATCCAACAGGGCGTAGCCGAACTCGATACTGGATCCTGTATTATTAGGGGCTTCTTATTTCCCTGGAGGATCCGGGCATAAGGTACATGCTGCACTTTGATCAACATCAAATGGGTTCTCGCTCAAGGTCACATGTTTTTTCTAATGGTTAACGGGCAAAACATGTTAGGTGTAATATACCTGGACAGTAAAAGTACCCAGGGAGGACAGAGGGAGTCACAGGGTGTCGACCGACTGGGACGTCCACGCTAAGCTGAGACCCTGACTGACATTCAGCTGCAGCAGAGAGAACATCAAAGCAGTAGAAACAAGCCTGAAAGGCAGAGTGCACACACACACACACACACCTACACCTACGCACACACACACACAGGATAACTGTCCCGTGGCTGAGATAGCATTGTTGAGGGAAATTGTAATATCAAAAACAAACAATAGACCTGCAGTTTCAAGTGGAGCGAGGGGGGGGGGGCGAGCGTATTGACACAGAGCTCGGAGCGCCGGGGCCGACATATCTCCACGCCGCTGTCGATGCAGATAGCAGATAGACTTCACCAGCGCAGCGCTAAAAGGCTGCGAGCTGCTTGTTTACACATGCATATTGAGGCGCCACGTGGCCCCCCCCGACGCCACCGCTAGCTCGCGGAACGGGACTGGATCCAGCTGTTGCCCTCGGCTACAGATAAATGTGTTTGTGTGCATGCATGAGTGTGTTAAGGAGGCGTGTCTATCTCTCAAACACCTGTGATCCACACTCCGGTACACCCCCCCCCCCCCTCCCCCCTTTCAGAGAAATAGCTTTAAATAAAGTCGGGGGGAGAATCCATTCACTGCTGCGATCTGCACGGCTGACCCACGGTGCAGAACTATGACTATCGGGCAAGAGCACATGTGAGGCGCTGCAGGGGCGGTTTCACCAGCATGGACAGCATGGACAGCGCTGGACTGGATGCAGAGGTCAAGCCAGAGGTCGTCCTCTAAGGTATAATGATGCAGTTTGGGCAATTATGATGGAGCCAGGAAGCCAGCTGCAACTGTAAAAAGCGTTTTTATTGGAGGGCTCGTAGCGAGACACTGGAAAAAAACTCATTAGCTAAAGTTCATCGTTCAACATCCCTTAAATGTTGATAATCCGCTCTATTATCGTCCTCCAGCCCACCAGTCTTGAACAGATACCGCCATGTTCTCATGCTGTGTGTGTGTAGGTGTCACCTTGTTCAAACTGTGTAAACCGTTCAGTAGGAGGAGGAAGGACTGAGGAGGGAAGAACCACCAGATGTTTAGAGATCATCATCATCATCATCACCACCACCGTTGCATCATCATCAACAGCTAACTCATCTTACCCCCTCTTCCTCATTGTCCTTCTCCTCATTATTATTACCATCAATATCATCATCAACAAACTTCTCCCATCCCTTCTTCTCCTCCTCATCCTCCCCATCATCTTCATCTTGTCCTTCACGTGGTCCCCTCTGTTCTGGCTGATCAAAGCGGCCGCCGGTGACTGACGACCAGCGATTGATTGATGTTTGATGACGTTCCCTCTCCGACTCCTTCCCTCGCGCTGAGGAAGAGGAGGCCGACGCCAGCAGCACCCAACGTTACAAACGCTTTCACTCCGTTTCATCATGCATGCACTTGACGTCGGTTGAACCGCTGGAGATATTTCAACCTTTCAAATGAGAAGCGGAAACTGATAAGTTATGGCTGACTCCAGTGAGGGAGTTAGGATGGGTTGTTGATTCTTGAGTCGTCAATAAACGGGGCTTGGCCTCAAGATGGAGACCCCCGCCGCACCGAGTGTCTGTTCATTGACACTCGACGACTGCGATCCCATGTGAACTGCTGCGATATGTTGCAGCAGGACGAGTGAACTGGGATTGCAATACGCTGCACATCTTCTCTCACAACGCATTTCTTTACATTTCCTATGACAGTGTGGATGTGCTTCCTGTTGATCGCAACAAAGCTGGTTGTATACCTGCAAGAAAGGACGTTATCTGCTGGCTTACCTATCCCGGTTTGCATCAGCATCATTTTATGGAAGAGGTCTATTTCAAAATGGGATAAAAAATCCTTATCTGAAGTTCATCATTCAAAATATGGAGGACCAGGATGTTGAGTTATGTACTTGTGATTGAGTTTCCTGTCAGGTTGGATAAGATGTGAGGTATTCCTCTCCTCATCACCACAAGCCAGCGGTAATACCTCAGAGACGGAGCGTCGCCTTCCAGTCTCCGCCGGAGTGATTCAAGCATGTCTGCTGTAGGTGTCAGAGGCAACCTGCTGGTGTCAGGTGGGTTGCGTTGCACAGGTTAACCTGATAACCTGCCTACAACTCCCTCGGGGTCTGCTGTCGCATTCAATTACCCAGCTGAGTGGCTGTGTGTTTGTATGAGAGAGAGAGAGAGATGAAGACAGAGAGATGAAGGATATGTAGGTGTGTGTGTGTGTGTGTGTGTGTGTGTGTAAATCCCAACGGCGTGCAAAAACGCTGTCAGAAAGTTCATGCGATTGCCGGAAGGGCCTTTGAAGTCGGTCTTGAAATCCTCATCACCCAACCTGATTGAAGACCTTTCATCATCACCCAGCCACGTTTCTGACCTGAACTCCGAGGATGGAGTCTGACGCTACGACTGTCGTATCAAAGAGCTACGGGAGGAAGACTGATCAGGAGCGCATCAGATGGGCTGTGACAGTGAAAGGGTATCCGGCGCTACGGATAACCGCCGCAGGTTAGCGGCGGCGAATTCCTTTCTAACCTTCACCGCGAATCTCTTTTATCTCCGCCCGTCACCTGCGCCGCAGACTCGGCTGGCTTTTGCTGCACGGGGCGAGCACACACGATCCTCCACATCAGAGGAGAGCGGGAGTTTGCGGAGAAGGTTGTCTCAAAGATGTCTAGGGGCTAGAGGCTGGGGGGTGGAGCTAGGTTGACTTTGAAAACTTCACCTGGCACCTGCAGGATCTCGTAGTACGTCCCGGGGAAAACCAGCTTTAGTCACCCTGCCAAGTCACACACACACACACACACACTGTTTCTGAACTTCATTACACGACAAAACCCATGTAGCCTATACATGCTATGACACACAGCATGGCGAACATCACATGAAGAGAGTTTAGCTGCAACAAATAAACCAATCAGCACAAACGCAAAAGCAACGATGTTCCTCATTTCAACCGCGGTGACATCAGAGCAACTCGGCCAAAACACAGCAACAATACACCAGCAATAATCTAGTAGAATACAATATGAGTTACAAATAAGAGCAATTTAACGGGATTAAACACAATGACACTATGACATCACAATGGACAATAACAGACAGCCAGAATCAGATGAAACCATGTTGCTGCCTGCTTGGAGTTTATAGATCGGAAGACCACAAATGCAAAGACCGTTGGATCGTGATTTTACTGAAGAGTATTTTTTGAAGTATTTAATTGAACTCTGTCCAATAAACAAGCCCTGGTTCACTTGTTGGACAGTCTGAACCTAAATGGACCAAATGCAAGAATACAGCAAAGTAAACTTTTCCACTACAACCAGTTCGATATTGTTCTTGTTCTTCTTCATGTTATAGCGCTCGGCGGGAAGCTGTTTTTGGAGCCTGCTCACCGTGGATGGATCCAGTAAACTGGTCTGTGAACAGTTGAGAGTTTTACATTGATCTCATCTGCATTCATCTCCCTGACTTGTTAGAAGAGATAATAACTCAGCGGGGAGCCTCAGCCTCGGCCGAAGATTTATTTTGTTTTCATAGTTACTAGAAATAAATTGCGTTCTCTGCAGATTTACATCTCTTCGTCTTATTTTGTCGGGATTTATCAATCTGAGAATTATCTCTGTGAAAAGGTCATCTTGATTGATCTTTGCATCAAGCTGATTAATGATTTTTTATCTTGGTCTGTAGAGATTTTCCTCCCTAAATCAAAGGCTAGCTGTGAGGGCTGGAGGGTCTGACTGCACCCGTGTTAATCATCTAAGTGTAATAACTTCACTGTGTGTGTGTGTGTGTGTGTGTGTGTGTGTGTGTGGATGGGCAGATGTAGTTTCCACGTTTTGATTCCATCATTATGAAACCTCCTCCACATCTCTTTTGATAGGTGATTTAACAGGCGCAGAAAACAACATGAAACAAATGTTTTCTCCTCCCTGTTTCTGATATGAACAGGGTTTTACAAAATGCACCATGACACTGACATATGCTGCTGCTTTTTTTTTTTTTGTTGTTGTTTTTTTGCCGGCTGGAAAATAGGGCTGTTATTTATTTTTTTTCCTCCCATCAAAGCATTTATTGGCTGTAATTCATAAAATGAGAAATCTGCATTCTGGAAAAAGAGCGAGATAATCTGTCACTTGTATAACAGACGTAATGCTTCTGAAGATTTACATCCATTTATAGGGCGCTGTGTGTGTGTGTGTGTGTGCGTGTGCGTGTGTGTGTGCGTGTGTGTTTTATGTGTCGCTGGAGTATTGCCACTAATTACTCAGAGTAAATCCAGTCCTTATTAAGGCGTTTGACTGAAATAGTGTGAAAAGATGCATAGTAATCTTCTGCTGCTGACGTGGTCGATGCTGATGGCTTTATGTGCGAAATGTTCACACACACACACACACACACACACACACACACACACACACACACACACACACACACACACACGCACACACACAGCTTGGTGAGGCCATAAAACGTGGTAAACCTGGTCCTTGTGTGATGGAAATTTCAAAATAAAAGTTCTTGGCTATCTGAAAACATATTTGGGATGTTCACGAAAATGTGTGTCGATGTTCCCGCCTCCTCTTCATGGCTGCAAAACTAAGATTCAAAATGCATCTAAAAAAGAGACAAAAAGACAAAACATTATCATTCTGAAATTTGTATGTGTAATGGGTGTAGCGGGCTTGTGCAGCGCCTACCTAGCTACGTTAGCTAGCTTAAAGATTTTAACATGAGACAGGAAGCTAGCGTTAGCCAAATGCCCGCAGTGACTGTAAAAAGTAAGACAGGAAGCACAGACAGATTAGTGAGTAATGGAAGAGGATGGAGAGATGGAAAGGTGTTACATGAGGTGAAAATAATCACGCACATTTTCACAGGTGGCTCCAAGGTGAAAACGACAATGTTCACGAGGAACTTTACTTTGAAATGTTTGCTCAAATTGAAACATTCATCAGCTGCTATACCACAACAGACTCGTGCTCCCTTAAAGAATGGCGTGGAGAGAGCATGTAATGATTCTCATGTGACGGACCAGGGAGGATAGACGGATTCAGACCTGTGACTGGATGACCTCTGTGTTCAACCAGCACTGAGACTGAGACTGTTTGGACCTCGGGAGGAGACCCGGGAACAGAAGGAGCAAAAGTTCAAAAGAGTCATTTCAGCACCACTTCCTCCAGAGTGAGGCGCGTCCTCATCCCTCCCACAGTTTGCCGACCCTTCACCTCCAAACCCTGATGGCCCTGTGTACGATCGATGACAATTCAAACGTGGAAGAGGAGAGAGAAAAAAAGAAATACACAGAGGTTTTTATTTTTCCAAAACATTTTCAATAAATCTATAGTCTTCACTATGATGATTCACTTATAAGCCTAATCCTCTGAGGAGGTTAAATCAGGAAGGGTGTTGAGGTTGGGAAGTGAGTCGTCTGATTGGAAGTTCAGCGTTCCGGTTCATCCTCTGGAGGAAGCGTGTCGCCCGCCTGCCTTATTGGTTTATTACACCATTCCAATCTGAGGACCTTCATCAAGCTGTTAAGCATGAAATGATCCAGGAGTGTGTGTGTGTGTGTGTGTGTGTGTGTGTGTGTGTGTGTGTTGCCGTAGAGACAGATGTGTGCGTGTCAGAGCAGAAGGAGATGCTGTAATTTGAAGCAGCATGCTGTTTCTATCAGGCTCTTTCTATTAGCGACTGGTGAGCGTCTGCAATGGATGTAGTAAAAAATCACAGGAGGCTCTTCTGCCATGAAGGGTCCCCCCCCCGACCCCCCCGACCCCCACCCCCCAGCCCGGAAACAGCCGCCGACCTGTAGCTTCCTGTTTGAGCTTCTGTCTCAGAGATGTCCCGCCGGGTCCGGGTGGTTCGGTCCTCTGCTGAGTAACTCTGTTGTGGATGAGGTTGCAGCTCGATGTAAATTCTCCCACACAGTCTCATAAGGGAGCGTAAACAAGGCAGTGATGGAGCGAGTTAAAGAGTAGTAAACAGCCCACTTCCCATCTGCGAGCTGGACCGCTAACCATTGACTAGCCAGCAGTTGTAAAACGGGAAGTACAATACATCGCAAAATACACTGAAGTACTGAAAGAGCAGCAGAAACTCTTTGTTGCTGTTTTTGCACAAATACCACAGAGTACCTGTAGCGTCCTCCTCTCTCCGTCAACAAGTCTTTGAGGCTCAGTGAGGCTGATCACAGAGCAGTTAGGGGACTAAACTGGCATTCACATTTCATTGGCTGCAGAGACAGGCACTTCATCTTCCACTAATGCCATCTGTGAGCCCTGGCAGCTCGCCCAGAGCAGGGCGAGCAGGGAGGGGCCAACAGGCTGCGCTGGACGGGGCCCTGAGTGTGTGTGTGTGTGTGTGTGTGTGTGTTCATGTGTGTGTTTGAGTGAGTAAAGTGAGTGACCATTAAGTGAGATAGTGAGTTTGTTAGCGAGGGTGCGTTCACACCAAGCATGTTTGGAGCGTTTCCTCCGACGCCATTCGAACTCTGGTGGCTCCAAATACCAGACCGAGACGCCTGAAAATGCAAGGGATTATGGGTACAAGGAGACAGATGTTGAGATCTGTTAGCCAGCAGTTCCTCATGCTTGGAAAGCCTGGCGTAAAACAAAATGAGGCGAGGGCGAACCGCAGTCTGGACTGGTGCTCTTATTCTGATGTTAAGTGGTAAAACCTCTGACCCGGTGGGATGACAGGTCGCCAAACCTCCGTCCAATAAACAAGCTGCTTGCGAGTCCATGTGACCTTTGTTTACGAGCCCTGGATCACCGGTTACTGGGCAGTGTGAACTTAGATGCAACAAAGTGAACTTTTCCACTGCGGTTCAGAACCGAAGAAAACAAACTGTAGGTGCGATCGCAGCCTAAGAAAGTGAAAGGATGACTGAGCGGGTGACAACTGGGTGAGAGTGACAGAGGGAGACGCTGACTGAGTTAACATCAACTTTATTGACCCTGCAGGGAAACTCGTCTTGGACATTGAAACTGCAGAGCAAACACAGTGCATGAAAACAACAACAAACAACATCATGGATTAAAAAAATACAAGGCATGCACAGTGAAACCATCCGTAGGTAACACACTGCATGATCATACCATCAGTTTGTTATTGAGCGAGAGTGAAAGTGGGTGAGAGAGTGATTGAATGACTATGGAGCCGGCGGTCGGGACTAAAATGATAACAGCAATGATGATGATGATGAGGAAGACTGTGACTTTTTTTATTTGGAGGTTAAGGATTTCGCTGCTCCAAATAAATACAGAGAAACGGCATCTGACCTCGCCGCTGACACTCTTGGCGAACCATTTTTTAATTTCTCTCTCTCTGAGACTGCCGGGCCGGGCCGTCCTTTCAACTCTAATTTGGAGCGAAGCTAACTATCAAGTCCTGTTCTAACGGGGGGGCATGAGGAGGCGGGGGGCGGGGAGCGGCATTGTACTTCTCATTATCACCGGATCCAACCGCACTTTTACCCCCGGCTACCGGCAAAGCTCGTTAAAATAGGCCAAGCGCCGGAGTCGCACTCTGACTTCCTCATACCAAACAGGGACTCAGACGGTTCGGTGTCAGACTCTGTGAGGAATGTCACTGGCACCACCGATGTGCGCTGTCATGGTGGAAAGCTTCTTTGACTCGGTAACTGTTAGGTGCTTCTGTCTTGGGGGGGGTTCCAGAAACACTTGCAACACTTCAAACTAAGATTTATTAGTAAAATGTGTCTAGGTAGCTCCGTCTGGTGCCATGCTAACGCGTTAGCATCCAGTGTGTTAAGTAATATAGCCAATTAGCACTATGAAGACCTTTTGATCCAAACTTGTTGGTTATTGTACCGATTGTAGATTCATAACGTCTTCATCTTCATCTTCATCATTAGTCCATTAGTGAATCATTTTCATAAATGTCATGTACATGATATCAATGTCAATGTTAAATTAATAATTAAACATGAAAAGAAACAATGTCACTAATGGAGACTCCAGACATTTTATCAAAACGAACCTCTGACAAACGTGTCAGCTTTACTACTTTACTTTGTTCTCAGTACTGCAAGTATTGATGACATTTCCTCTTTCCTTTTTCAAACTCAGGTGCTTCAATCTTCACAGTCTCATGACGAAAGGCTCCCCACAGTTCTTACTAGCACCATTTTGCATCCCAACATCAATCAAGCTGAATACTTCAGAGGGATGCCAAACCAACTACAGACAAACTAATGACTTCACAAACACCAGAAACTTTCTACGAGTGTCTGCCAGGCCTGAGCGATGTGCCTGTTTGGCTTCATCTGAAACTGTAAATTGCGTGTTGCAGCATGCAGGTTGCGGCAGAGCCAGACCTGCAGTACTCTGATGTAACGGCGTTGCGCTGCTGCAGCTCCTGGCGTGCATTTAATAAGGCTCCATGGCTCGCAGGAGACAATTCACATGCTTTCATAAAAGAAGCCCTCTGCACAGTCTCACCCTTGTTTTTATCTATGGTAAGATATCTGTGGTGTGTGTGTGTGTGTGTGTGTGTGTGTGTGTGTGTGTGTGCGTGTGCGCGTGTGTTGTTTTGCATTGTGCGTTTTCTGCCCACAGCCAAGATGGAAAGTGAGGAAATAATGTTGATGAATGTGGAATAGACCGCTGATGCTTGGAGTGTACTAGTGGTGGGAGGCCTGGTGTGTGTGTGTGTGTGTGTGTGTGTGTGTGTGTGAGTGTGTGTGTGTGTGTGTGTGTTTGATGCATGCCTTAATTGTCTTTTCCACTAAGCAGTGAGTCTCAGTGGAATAGCAACTGAATATCTCAGAGCTGAGCTGCTCTCTGGATCAGCTACACAGCCTCCACTAGAGCAGAGAGGCCCACAGGAGGGCAACAGTGCATGTGTGTGTGTGTGTGTGTGTGTGTGGGTGGGGGGCATGCGTGTGGGTATGCGCGTGGGTATGCGTGTGCATGCCTGTGTGTGTGTGTGTGTGTGTTCTTGTTCTTCCATCCATGTGAGAGCCAGTTTGAGTTTCAGATCTTCAGAGCAAGGACATTTTTGCAAAGTCATTTTCATTTCATTTCATTTTCAAAGTCACTACGCAAATACTAAGACATGTATGTGTGTCGGGGTTTTTTGCATGTGTGTGTGCATGAATGCCTGCATGCTTGTGTGTGTGTGTGTGTGAGAGAGAGAGAGAGGGAGAGAGACAGAGAAAGAAGAAAGAGAGGACAGGCAGAAGCTGGTTGGGTTTGGGATTAGCTGAGCGTTAATACACACACCGGATCAGTATCGATCTGAAGCAGTGATCCGTCTTTGTAGTCCAGCTGGACGGAGGGAGGAGAGACGGCTGGGCTAACAGCCTTCAACCTGCCTGGAAGTCAGAAAAACATGTAGTGAGAATCCAGAGGTGGTGGAGGCGGTGTGTGTGTGTGTGTGTGTGTGTGCAGTGTGTGTGTGTGTAGTGTGTGTGCGCCCATGAGGAAGATAATCTCTTTGTGCCTGCCTGCCCGACTGCCTGCCTGCTTGGTGTGTGTGTGTGTGTTCAGGTGTGCATGTATTTGTGTTGCTGTATGCATGAGTGCACATATGCAAATCTGCCTGTGTGTGTGTGTGTGTGTGTGTGTGTGCGTGTGTGTGTGTGCGTGCGTGCCTGTGTGCGTTTAAGCAGCGTGATATCTCACGCCGCCCCTCCCTCACCTATCCGCTAATCTCTACCGACTCCCGGGCGAGATAACGGAGTTTACTGACATTTGAATATTCCGACTCCTCGCTCGGAATATCAATTAAGCCCGAGCCGAGCGCTCGCGGTGCTTCTCTCCTCGCTCCGTCCCCGCTGCGCTCGTTTCTCCGTCACTCCAGCGGCTTTATTGTGTGGAGAGAGAGAGAGAGCGAGAGAGAGCGAGAGAGAGAGAGAGAGAAAGAAAAACCCGGCTTCACGTGGACGCGCGGGGACGCTGAGCACATTTGCGCCACCCTGGGAGGTTTTCAGCAGAAGTTTCCTCTGTTGTCTCGCGCCCAAGTGGCTGATTCTCTCCAGGCAATCAGAGATGAGATGCGATGCGGCTCGCTGGATAACAGACACCTCGCCTCGTGCATCCGTCCCTCCTTCCGCTGAGTTCCGTGCAATTTCAGGGGATTTTGATTTGATTCAATTTGCCTCTAATCTCACTCCCTCGTGCACTTAGATTGTGCGGAGCTGCGTGTGAAGTGCAGGATTGTAGGAGGAGGGGAGGGGAGGGCTGATTTCTAGTTGCTTTGAGTAACAGCACGGTTGCATAAATCTGCATGCATAAGCCAAATGTAAGGAGAGGATGTTGAAATAAAATCATCCATCCTGTCTGTCACGTCTCTGTCAACACTCTGCTGCATCATTCACTATATTTATTATAGATACAAGATGGAGCCACTGCTCGTCTCTCTCACTCACACGCACTCACACGCACTCACACACTCACACACACTCACACAGATCCAGAGATGCCGAGAAGAACACTTGTGTCATTATTCACTGCTAGATTTTTTTTGCAATCAATTAACACACAGTGGGATTAGAAGCCCTGCAGCACAGCGGCTAAAAGTTGTCAGACTGAAGTCAAAATTCAAACAATATAATATCTTTGACTATTCCCAAGAGAGAGAGAGAGAGAGGAGAGAAAAAC
>JAXDDX010000047.1:472500-500000 GCA_034670405.1 Hoplostethus atlanticus
CAAATCCACTCATTTACTATATTTGTTAAAAATGGTGACACAAAAACAAACCCAGGCCTCATACTAGCACTGCTGTTTGCTGACAGGGGAACAAAAAAACAAAAAATTAGTTTCTATGGTTACGTAGTGGGTGGAGCCAAAAGCACCTATAGCACAAAAAATACTCCTGCAAGTTTCAGTCTCTGTGGAAGGAAAACCTTTAACAAGTGTGAAAGAATGATTTTCGTTGGAGGACCACCTCATTCCTCTCTCCAGGTTGGTTTGCTCCAAAGGGGTTTTAACACGACTTTGGACCGCACCATTTCATAGTGGGGGAACTTTCTGTCTGAGTTGACGTTGAACTTCCCCCTCCTGCTTGCTGGGAGAGAAGCAGAGGAAGAGGAGCTGCAAACCCAGCGAGCATGTCGGTGAGATCCAAACAGCTTTTGGAAACCGGTTGATACCAGAAAGACATTCAGGTGGAGGAGAGGAGGAACAGGAGGAGAGGAGAGGGAGGATGGGGGGGAGATGGAGAACTGGGACGAGGAAATAAAACAGAGAGAAATGAGGACTCGGAGAGGACCGGCGTTACAGAAGTCATCTTTTATTGCCACGTAAGAAAGTCGTATATAGAACAATGGTGATATACTGTCAGATGGCAAATCAACATTCCTCAACAACAAAAGAAGAACAGAAACATCCCTGTCCCTCCCCCTCCCTCCCCCCCCCGAAATAAGAAAAACAGACAAAGTCATAGCAACACTGTGGTAATATATTTCTTGGACAAAACGTCTGCTATATCTCTTTTCTAATATTAGTACCCAAAATACAGCTTCTTCATAACTTAATCTCACAAATCATAGACAGTAAAGGACGATGGGGCGTCACGGTGCATATCATACGCTACTGTGCAAACGATAGTGGGATGTGGGCTCTAACCATAGAAAAGGTCTCTACTGGTGCCGGGGGGGGAGGGGGAGGGGGGTGGAGGGGGGGCGTATGCATCCATTATACACATAGGCAGAAATACCACAAACCGGTCTGGACATCAAAAATAGAAAGTCGGATCTCGTATATCTCTGATGCATGATGAACACCAACATGAGTCAGTCGACGGGTTGTTCTAGAAAAGGAGACGGTTGCTAACGGAGAGTAGCTTATCGATTCTTCAAAGGTAACGGAACAGAAAATAATCCCCCCTTGGCTTGGAGATCAATAACCACGTAGGTTGTTCTAATAGCAAGTATAGTTAATATAGGTTTCATGAAAAACACTGAGCGTAGAAACCGATGCTATACAAAGTCGTAAACATAGCTGACGAGAACCCCTCTGATAATACAGTGATATATTGATTGATGATGCTCTTCGTAGAGGCCGTGATGCTGACAACACTACCAAGTCCAGTAGACGGAGACGGTGAAGGGAAAGACAGTGGAGGAACATCTGTGTAACTCGGTTAAGCCCTTTTAGTGTCATCCCCTGTACATACGTCCCTTTCCACCTGCAGCCATCCAGAAGAGGAAACCGTTCCCGACTGCTTTTCCCGCCCAAGATGATTATTTACAGACAACTGCATTGATCCCGATTTGGCGAAATACCATAAAACTGACATCAAGAACAACTCATGCTTCAAATCTCCAGCTTGAATACTTTCGGGGCAGGGGCGGGGCGGGGGGCGGGGCTTACAGGTCATGGTGACAGCGTACAGAGGAATCAGACGGTCCAACAGCAGCTGACAGACACTCGTACATGTCGGTGACGGCCGATCGATAGAGGACGTTTAGTGATTGATTTTGAAATCTCTTGACTGTTACAACCCAAAGCTGCTGCATCGGAGATCAATACAAGACACGGCTACGACGGTATGTGTCTGGAATTGGGTAATAATAGCAACACAGCATCACTGGACAGAGGACGTGTGTGTGTGTGTGTGTGTGTGTGTGTGTGTGTGTGATCCACAGCTTTCCAAATGGAGCCGTTACCGTTCGTTAGTTTTGCTGTATCAATAACTCAGCTGGTTTTCCTCCTACCTAGTGTTGACAGAAGCTCCCCTTCCTGTCCCCCATGTTCCTCTGGGTTCCTGTGATTAAAGACCACGGTGAGGACTCCCCCACCCCCCCCGGGCGCTGGTCCCAGTACAGCTCCTGCTCTCTCTCTCTCTCTCTCTCTCTCTCTGTGAGGCTTCGGCCCGGCGGCTGAACAAGAGCGTTTGATTTTCAGCAGGACTCCTCTAACGAGGAGGACTTCTTTAACGGGCCTCGGATCAGCCAGACCAGAGAGGAGTTGGACTCCCCTGCCCATTCAGATCCCATTTACATCCTCCCTCTCTCTCCCCCCTCTCTCTCTCTCTCTCTCTCTCTCTCTCTCTCTCTCTCTCTCCCTCTCTCTCTCTGTCAGTTGTGCTTGTGTGGGCGACTGGCAGTGTAGATTTTTGCTGCTGCTGGTGCGTCTGTGTGTTTTCTGTGTGTGTGTGTGTGTGTGTGTGTGTGGGCGGGTGGATGGGCAAGTTGCTGAGATCGTAAAGTGTTTTCCGTCTAGTTTTCTCCTCTTGGTGTGACATTTTTCATTAAAGGACGCCGCGAGTCAAAGTGTCTCTCTCATCTCCCCTCTTCATACCACCCCCCCCTATTGGCCCTACTTGTTCTCGTGGGGGCGGGGCTATATCTATGTTTAGCAAATCAGGAAGCTTAAAGCTGCACGAGGCAATTTTGCACATTGCTGACTCCAAATTGCAGTGAGACGTATTTGTTTGAAAAATTTGAACTTCAATACCCAGAAATGATGAACTGCACTGACCGTACCCGACACCCGACACCCGACACCACTCTCAATCAGCGGCGATGGGACGCTCGTCTCGGCTGCAGCCTCCCTCTGATGTGATTTTGGCTGAACAGACCGAGGTGCAGCTTTACGAACACGGTATAATCGGTGTTTAACCCTGGAACACGAGGCCAAACCGTATTCAGCAGAACCGTTAATACCACATGACTTCAGGCTGCACGGTCGGCTGGCTTGATTCCTGTTGCCGATCGGTGCAGCCGGTGAACCGCCGCTGCACCCCGTGACTCGGGAGTCGGAGGCCGAGCGGGTCTGATTCCCTTAATTAGGCCAATCGCACCTCCACTCCTCATTTGGCCTCCATTCAGACAGAAAAAAAAAAAAAAGAGTGAAACCTTTGATTTGTGGCAGGCGGTGCACCCACAGGGCAATCAGGACCTGGCTGGGCCGGGGCGACGACCTGGCAGAGCGGTTATCTCTAAAAGATGGATTTGCAATTGGCTGTGGTGGAGATGAGCGAGGCGGTGGAGCCGGGCAGTACTTCCTGGATACGACGGCATCGGGGAGAGGAGAGCAGGTAGCAGATGAGGAGGCGGAGGCGATCAGCGGCCACGTTTACACGCACATCAAAATGTGATTATAATGCGATTAAGGCGATAACAGAACCAATTTAAAACCAATAATCTGATTATATGGATGCTATCGTGCTCTTAGTCAAAGTTAGCATAATAGCAGCAACATGTGGAGGACCAGTGAGGACGTTTAAACACCGCAGACGCATTTGTTGAACTGTCAGGCTGCTCGTGTGTCCAGCTCATCCTGGTCTGGAGGTGGGAGGGAGGTGGAGTCGACCAAGATGGCGGGAGACGAGGAGAAAGGAGATCACGCTGCTTTTAGACGTAAGCGATGTAAAGACGAGTGTCAGGAAACCTTTAAGTGGATTTGTCTGAACGACGAGAGGCTGCAGACTGCAAACTCCACTAACCCACACACTCCCTCACCTCGACCTCCTTAATGAAATTGTATTTACTGTTTTAGCAATAAAACCAATAAAGTTTCCACGATTCTCCCCGGGTAGTTAAAATAAGTACTCGACTCATGAAAACGTGTTACGGTGGCGCTCTCCAGTTGAGGCTCGTATAAACATCTTAACTGGACTGTTTTCACGTTACTGTGCATGCAAGCGAAGCCGCCGGCCGACCCCCGCCGATCTGCACCTCCACCCCTCGATGCCAAGATGGCCGCTACTGCAGAGTGGGCTGTGTGGGGTCGACTGTTTCCTGACCTGGTGGACGAGTGCAGATATGAACAGCGACGGACCGGAGAGCCCCGTCTGACTGACTGGCTTTCTAACTGCATCCTGACCCCATCAGCCGCGACCCAGCCGGCGCAAACTATTCCCTATCAGGTTTATTTTGGTTGTTACGGTGAGGGGCAGAGGTGTTTTTTTTTTTGTTGACCGACTGTTTCCACTGCTCTGCCAATCGTTCCAGCCTCTGCCTTTCAGAGCTGACTGAGTTTTTACGGATTGAGCGGTACGGGGTACGGCAGCGACGGTTCACATTCCCAGATTTCCGCATTGCTGGATTAAGTCAATTGGGTTCCAATAATGCACATCCTGACCGACGCTGACCCGCTGCTCCACTCCTCACAGGGAAACCACCAGCCGTCGAGAAAAGAAAAGAAGGGGGGAAATAAATAGAGAATGAGAAGAAAAACTAAGTAAAGGATTCTGGTGAGTTTGGCTTCTGCACGGTTCACTGTGTTTGGTTTTGCTTGCTGGAGTTTTGACTTCTTCAGAGACAACGGTTCGATGCCGGCGCCGGCTTCACACGCGCTCGCACACAAAAGTCAGAAGTGAAAATGTGCCGCCGTTGTTCGACAGAAAAACACACAATGGTACAAAATTGCAAACTGAATTACGTCTTTTGGCACACGGGGGATCAATCACTTGTATTTCTCGCTAGTACAATGCACACGGGGGAAACCAATCCTGTCCGAGGTGGGGGGGGGTGAATCATTACTCATTGTCTCATAGTCCTCGGCGCCGCCGTACTCTAGCATCGCACAAAAGATTCATCACAGCCCCGTCTTCCTCGCTCAGATACATCCTGTCCTGAAGGTCTTCCATTCAGACATGAAGGGAGTGAAGAGAGAAGGACGAAAGAAAGAGAGAGAGAGAGAGAGAGAGAGAGAGGAAAGGCAATACATATACATATACATATATATATATATATATATAAAAAAAAGCATAATGTTGGTTGTCGCTACAAAGGGCCAAGGTCTGGAGTTTTACAGTCTTTCATGTACAACAGTTACAGTCTACTAGCGACTCTGGGAGCAGGAGGACAGCAGAGACCACCCTGTGTTGGTGTGGTGTGTGTGTGTGTGTGTGTGTGTGTGTGTGTGCAGGTGTGTGTCCCGCATGGCTTCAAATTGGTCTCGGGTTTCACGCCACGCATCCACCGAGACAGCCCGGCGCGAGGCGGTGCTCAGTTTCAGAAAAGACCCTCTGTCTCGACCCTACCCCTCGATTTGTGAAGCTGCTGGTGATCTGAGAGGCGGACGCAGGCCAGTTAGAACAAGGCTGGATTGATAACGGGTGAAGATGCAAGTGGGCTGGGAGGGGAGGAGACTGAAAACCTGTCTAAATATAGTTAACTGCATCGTTTTGAGAGATCAGAACCTCGATATCTGTCTGGTATCAGCTCAAAACCATGCAGTTCATATCATACGGTGGAAATGTTGAGGAATTTAGTTGAAACTTCAGCATCGAGCGTCACGTCAGAGCCGCGTAGCCCAGACGTTCCTCATCTGCTGGTTGTGAGATCTTATTTCAGCGCCGATCTAATCAAGCCCGGTTTCTCACGGCGGCGTCTCTCGCATTACCGGTAATAGCCGTGATATTTTTAGCTCCGTTATCTTCCACATTTACTCGCTGCTCGTCTAAAAACTTGAGCTTCTTCGAGTGAAAACATGCAGACGTGAGGTTTGCTGCACCTGATACGATGGAGGCTCCTCCCTGACCAAAACAGTCTGGAGAACCAATGAGATGTTATTTTCTTTGCACATATTTATTCGTTTAATTGCTCAATATTTTTGGATTTAAAGGCCTTAATGGTTTTACAGTGGTAGTTTCCTCCACCGTTGAATAGCTGCTAGTGGGGCCTTAAAGAGCATTAGTCTGGTTTTACTTTCCCATGATGCTCTAGGTGCTGCTTCAGGGGCTTTTACAGTTTTTGGGGAAAGATTGAAACACTTTTTTAGTAAAATGGTCAAATTTAAAGATAATAAATATCAGTATCCCATACAGGTCAAACCCTAGTGTGTGTGTGTGTGTGTGTTTCTGTATGTTTCTGACTATGTGCATGTGTGTGTGTGTGTGTGTGTGTGCGCCTCTGCAAGCTGCAGTGCCATCCAGATGCCGCCCTCCCTGCCTCCTCATCCCGCCCCTGGCCCGGCTGTCACCAAGCCGATGAGATCAGAGCAGAACAATGCCGGTTGCCGACAGCCTCCCGTTCTCCCGTTGCTGGAAAAGGGCAACCGTCAACTTGCAGAGCTTTCCAAGGCGCTTCTGAATAGCAACAGTACAAAGCCCGGCGTGCCCGCGGTCCGAAGCCCAGAGCCCTCATCACGTGTCGATGCCCTCGGGGTGGCGGGGGGGGGGAGTAGGGGTGAATCGTAAGGGTGTGTTACTTCCTCCGAGCCGTCCGTTGCTTTGCTAAGCCAGATAAGCCGAGCTCTCGTCGGGAGGCTTGCGGCTCGTACGGTGACACGTGTTTTTTTTCCACTTGATCCGTTTATATTGCTTGTTAGGTTTTGGTCCGCAAAGTCAATCCGCAGAAATGTCAGCAGTTTCCCCTTTTTGATCAGCGGTGTGACGACGCCGTCAGCGCCAGGCGGCCGGTATCAGCTGTGAGACAACAATCCTCCCCGCTCTGTGGCTCTTGGTTGTCATGGTTACAGATGCCATCCACTTGGTTCGCCCGTCCACCCCTCTTGACAACAAAGGTCTGTTCAGTGTTTTGATTGGTCAACTCTCTCCCGGTGAGACGAGGGCCGGTCGACACGGCAACACACAGTGACACCCCCCCCCCCGCTAACACCAAACCGAAACGTCACACACACACACACACACACCGCGGCACCGCAGACCCGGGAGCTGCTGTCTCCTCTCAGAGCTTACTTACTCGTGCCACCACTCCTCCCCCCTCGCCGCCTCCCCCGTCCTCTCTCACACAGTCACCTCCGTCTTACTGTTGGTGACAAAGTAGGGCTGCGTGGGGAGGAAGTGCTGGCTGTGGCTGTGGCCCCGGGAGCCGTGGAGCTGGTTCTGCTCCAGCACGGTGCACTGGGGCCTCTTGTGGCCGTAGGCCTTCCTCCGCCCCACCGTCTCCGTCCCGTCCCAGGCCTTCAGCCCCAGCCCCATGCCGTGCCCCGCCCCAATGGTGTTGGAGCTGTACGCCAGCGGGTGGCTCATGGTGACCGACCCGGAGCCGATGGCGGCCTCGGCGGCCCTGGACATCCCCATGGACGAGCCGCCCGGCATGGTCCCTGTCATGTATGCCATGGAGGTGGCCCCCAGTCCTGGCATCTTGCTACTGTGGCTGTGAGCGTGAGTGTGGGCGAGAGTGTGGGCGAGAGTGTGGGCGCTGTGGGCGCTGTGGGCGCCGTGGGCGGCGTGGGCGGCGTGGGCGGCGTGGGCGGCGTGGCCGTGGCTGACTTTGGGTTTCTGGCCGTTCGGCTTGAGTCCCCCTCCTCCCCCGCCGCCGCCGTGCCGCTCTGTGGGGAGGGTCGGAGACGGAGGAGATGGCGGGCATCTCGGTGATGTAGGTGGCCACTGGCTCGGGGGTCAGCGGGCCCAGGGAGGTCATGGCCGTCATGGGGGTCATGGAGGTCATGGGGGCCATCTGGGTCAGGGTGGTGTTCATGGGGTTGGAGGTCATGGGGTTGGAGGCCATGGGGTTGGTGGTCATCGGGGGACTCAGAGAGGACATGTTGCCCATGGAGGGTCTCAGGTTGCCCATGGGCTGCAGGGGCAGGCCTCCCTTCACCGGCAGCTCCACCAGGAGGCGCCGCTTGTTGTAGAGTTCACCGTTGTACTTGGCAGCTGGGGAGAGAGAGAGAGAGAGAGAGAGAGAGAGAGAGAGAGAGAGAGAGAGAGAGAGAAGGTTAATGGAGATGTGAAGAAGAGAGAGAGTTAAGAAGCTGCAGGTTAACGGTTGAGATCTGAATCAATCTGCTTCACGTCATCGGCCTGTTTTCCTTCTTCGCTCAGTCAATAAAACACTGGCAGCGCTTCTATTGTGTCAGAGTAGAGAAAGAATAGAAAGTGGTTAGAGTGATTTAGAAAACAGGACCTGCAACAATGGGGTGTCTAATGACCACACACACACACACACACACACACACACACACACACACACACACATAGAAAACTCTGTGTTTTAATTGTAACTTGAGAAGGTCACTCAGTCATCCCTATCCTCTCACCTTCCTCTTCCTCTTCCTCTTCCTCTTCCTCTCATGTAAAATGTGAAATATTTAGAGATATTTAGAGATGGTCACATGCCACCATCTTGGAGGAAAGATTATAGTGTTAATTCCTCATTTCTGTGTGGTGCTGAGATGGTTTAAGTCAATAAAATGGGGCAAAATATCTTGGAGGAAGAGGCGATCTTTCCTTTTGTTGTCTTATTTTACTTTTCTTCAATAGATCATAATATTTTTTTCATCCATTGACGTGGAATATTCTTTCATCTTCCTTCATCTGGGTTCCTCACTCTGGGATCTCTTCTCGCTCGTCGTCTACGCTCAGCCTTCACTCTAGGAGCACGAGGTCAGCCGGTGTCTCCTTAAGGAACAGCTGAGTGTTTTGTGGTCAGACGCCGCTCTGTGACCAGCACTCGACCTTCATCTCTCAGGAAACGTGTTGAGTCGGCTGACCTCGGTGCTCAACGGCTTTAAATTGGCCTCGGCAAACTGCGAAGAGACATGTACAGTAGTCACACACACACACACACACACACACACACACACACACACACACACACACTATCCTTCATCTTTCCAATAAGACTTGTAGCTGTGAGCTTCTGATTTCTGCTGTGTGTGTGTGTGTGTGTGTGTGTGTGTGTGTGTGTGTGTGTGTGTTTAATGCCTCCCCATTAATTCCTCTTCCTGTCAGTCACTGTCACCAAGCTGCGGCCTCTCTTATCACAGAGAAATGTGACCTTTTTCTCCGTCTGATTCACGCTCGCAGCCTCAGCCATTACTCTCTCGCCCCGCCGCCGCCACGTCCTTGAAGATAAAGTTAACACACTCAGCGAGTTTGCTTTGCCGCTGTAACTATAAATCTAGTTTATCGCTGTGTGAGCGGGAGAGAAACGAGCAGGGCGCTGTGAACGGACAGCCGGGCGGTTGGGGGGGGAGGGGGGGGGAGGGGGAGGGGGGGGGGAGGGGGAGGTGAGAGAGGGGGGACGAGCGAAGCCTCACCCGCCGAGTCGCCAGACCGCCCCGGGGATCAGACTCACTCAGGCGACAGGTGAATCAATCCAGCGGCGGTGAGCTCGGCGTCCGGCGGCGGACGTGAGCGGAAAGAGAAACCGCCGCGTGACAAAAGGCCAACAAGCCACAGAGGGCTGCAGACATCACGCCTCATCCTGATGAGGCCACATAAGACATCAAATGAAATAAAATAAAATAAAATAAAATAAAATAAAATAAAATAAAATAAAATAAAATAAAATAAAAATAAATAAAATGAAATGAAATGAAATGAAATGAAATGAAATAAAATAAAATAAAATAAAATAAAATATAATAAAATAAAATAAAATGAAATGAAATGAAATGAAATGAAATAAAATAAAATAAAATAAAATAAAATAAAATAAAATAAAATAAAATCAATTAAAATAAAATGAAATGAAATGAAATTAAATGAAATGAAATGAAATAAAATAAAAATAAATAAAATAAAATAAATAAATAAAATAAAATAAAATAAAATAAAATGAAATGAAATGAAATAAAATAAAAAGAAATAAAACCAATTAAAATAAAATAAAATAAAATAAAATAAAATTAAATACAGCTTTTCCACGGTCCCTTATTAGGAGACCTTATTAGGGTTATATGGGTTTGCCTTTTATTAACTATCAGGTATCGACTGGTCACGTTGTCGGAGGTTTATATTCATCTCTTTGTGTAATTGTTTAATTCTATCTTTATTTAAAGGCCCAGTCAACACCCGGCCTCAGAGAGCTGCAAACACTAAAATAAATAGAGTCCCTTGATGGTCTAAATGCTGTTTCCATCTGGAGAAACACTGTATATGGTACTATGTCAGCTATCTGAGACTTCAGTCTAAAACCATCAGTATCGGTATCAGCCTTCAAAAACCCAGATCAGTCATAGACCTGATTCACTATCAGTTCATGTGAATGTGATTTCAACTCCCTGGCTCTAGCTGCTCATGGTTTAGGTACCACTATCACGATACATAACTGGATCATGTAGGTAGATGTCACTGTACAAAACTACATGAAGTAAGTTCTCCAATCATCGTTAAAACTCTCTCACAGATGGAGAGGATGAAAATCACAGCTGAGATTTAGAGTTACATGTGTTATTAGAAACCGATCACTAAAGTAGTTGAAGAAACAAGTTGTGAAGTGTCTCTTGTACCACAACACTGTAATAAACACTGTGAGAAACAGGCTTGTGACTGGAGGGTTGCTGGTTTGAATCCCAACGTGTGTACAGAGAGTGAAGGAACGAAGGTCTCCATCAACCCCCAGCAGTAGACGGCTGTGGTTGTACTGGGCTGCTCCCAGAACAGCAGAATGAAGATAAATATATATACCGCTGGAAAATAGCAAGTGGGGTAAAAATAAAAGCTATCTGAGTGATTCAGTCGCCAATTACTGAAGATGTACTTTGCAGTTTGTCAGAGGAAGACTAACTTATTAACGGTTTTATGGCGGTCGTTAGTTGTCGCGGGGCCGCCGTGCACTCGACGCGGGATATAATTGGTCATTTGTACTTGTAGGAGGCTGAGACGCCCACTGGGTCCTGCTCCGGGCTGAGCTACAGGTCCAGCTCTGGCCCTTTATTAGCTGTTTTTTTTTTTGCTGCGACTGCAGTTAAAATCCAATAAAGCGACCTCGTATCGATGCACGGGGGACGGCGGAGATGGATATTGATTGACAGAAGTGAGGCTTATCAGCTGCTCCGCCTGTGGCTGGCAGACCGGTGGGAAAGTGGCAGAGGCAATTAAAGAAAAAACAACCCAACGGGGGGAGAGAATGGCTCAGCAGGGGGCTTCTGTTTCTCACCGGGTCACACGGCGGCGGAAACACCGGACGGCGTCGAGGGGAAAAGAAAAGAGTTCATTTGTGCTCTTCAAGATTAGCGGCGGCCCGCACAAAGGTGACTTCAAAACGAGGCGCTGCTGGCATTTGGGTTTTATTTGCTGTCATTTATGCTTTCTCTGTCTGAGCCTCTCTCACTCTCCACACACACACACACACACACACACACACACACACACACACACACACACACACACACACACCACTGGTTCGCAGTAATGGCTGCTTGCGTCCTGGAATCCCAGAATCCCGTGCTCTGTATCTCCAGATAGGTTTGCAATCATTTTCACAGGCGCCTCTTTCAATACCACTTGTGGAATGGAAATCTGTCAGTCAAGTGTGAATGAGAGGAAGAGAGGAAGAGAGGAAGGTGGAGGGGGGGAGGGAGGGGTGAGGCCTTCCTTCAATTATAGAAATGGAATCAGATATGAGCCACTAAAAGGAAGGAGATTAGCGGCCTGATGATTCTTTAAGGAGGGAGATGGATTGAGGGGGGGGGGGATCAGAGGAAGAGGAGAGGAGGAAGAGGAGGTAATGTGCGTAGGGGGGAGGAAGAAGAAAGGAGAGGGTTTCTGAAGGGTTTTTGAAGGAAAATGCAGTGGAAAAGGTAGGAGGAGGACGATAAGGTGAAAGGAGGAATGATGCAGAGTGGTGGGAGGTGAGAGGGAGTGAAGGAGACAAGGAGGCGGAGAGGGAGGAGGATGACGAGGGGGAGAAAATGGGGAGAGAAATTAAAGGGTAGGGGAGCAAACAGGGTGAAGGAGAGCAAAGAAACTCAATAAGGAGAAGTGGGGAAGGAGGATGAAGAGGAAAGCCATCTTAAAAGAAGCGGAGGAGGAGGAGGAGGAGGAGGAGGAGGAAGGGGGGAGAATACTGACAGACATGCGCTAAAAGGGTTGAATATAATTTCCATCTCGTTGCTGGACCCTCTTCAGTCTGCAGAGAGAGAGAGAGAGAGAGAGAGAGAGAGAGAGAGAGAGAGAGAGGGGAGAGAGAGAGAGAGAGAGAGAGCCTTGTGCAAACTCAAATGTGCAAAATTGGCTGAGCTGAATCCTGCGAGACAAAGACGGGGGGCCGAATCACTTATCATCCCCCCTCCATTTTTCAATTCCCCTTCAAATTCGATTTCTAGCAGTTACATAAACTGTTGCCATAATTACACAACAGAAGAAAAAAAAAAAAAAAATCTTCTTCAGAGGCACAAAAGAGACGCCCGGCGTAAACAAGCCGCGGCAATCTGTTCACAAGTCTGAGGATGAGTCAGGGACCTCCACGCTCGGTGGGCGGGGGATCGCGTGTTCGTGTACAGTCACGCTTCCACCCGGCTGAACCAGACGGCGGCTATACCGGCACAGAGGCAGACGGACCTCGTGTCTGTTTGCAGCCATTTCGTCGTGTTTGCAGAGTAACATCTGCAGTGTGCTGAGTGCCGAACCGGGGCCATGCACCGGGGCCGTGCACCGGGCCGTGCACCGGGCCGTGCACCGGGCCGTGCACCGGGCCGTGCACCGGGCCGTGCACCGGGCCTGGCCTAGCTGCGGCAGCGCATCGCGACCTGACAGCCACATCTGAAACCCCCGAGTCAATCCAGAACGAGTTTTGGGTCGTGAGAATAGCGATGCCTCTGCCAACTGGTTGTTCCAGTAACAGCTTGATTGATTTTGATGGCGCGGCGCATCGAGCTCTCCAGCAGCTCGCCGAGCCGGCTGCTACTGTCGGCTTTATACGGCGCGTCCAGGGTTTTTGGCGGTGCCGTCAATAACACCTGTCAGATCTGGCCCCCCCTCGCTGAGTCACATGGCTGCCACAGACATCCAGCACAGCCGTGGGAACAGACTCTGAACGCCATTACCCTTTGTGTTTGGACTACATAGCATTGAACATAATGTAAGGGGCCAGAGTACTTCAAAATAAAAGCACACGGAGGATGGATGGAAGTGTACTTATAAGCCCATGATGCAACAGATTGGCCAACGAGACCGAATGGAGAACAACGCATCACATCCAAACAGGAAGCGGCTCGGAAAAACAAACCCCCCCGTGTGTGTTAACCGACGGTGCGGCGTCAAGCACACACACACCTCAACACCTCAACACCCCGTAGAGATTGCATCCTCTGTTTTCACATTCTTGAGAAGACAGCTTGGCAAGAACTTTCTCCTCAAGGATGCAAGTATCAACGTGGCGTTCTTGGATTTGATCATCGCCTGGCGCCCGTTGAAATATACCACTGAACGGACCACAAACCAAATAAATACTTGTACATACACCTTATCTTCCACTGCCCTGAGTGTCTGCCGAGACGGCGACACATTCGTGAACCCAGATACCTCCTCATGCTTCCCCGGTCACTCACCCACGGCCTTGAGCGAGGCGTACTTGTTGAGCTCCTTGCTGTGATGCTGCTGCTGCTCGTAGACGTGGGCCAGCTGGCTGAGGGCGGGGTAGGGGTGCTGCTGGCCCAGGGTCGGACCCGGTCCCACGTTGTTGTTGATCTGACCGCCCTCTGGAGGCAAGGAGACAGGACGGGGAAAAGGTTAGGATGCAGGCATAGGATGGGAGTGGCTACATGTCTTGTTGAGGGGGGAGAGAGAGTTCATTCAAACCCATTCACTAACATCAAGACCCCTGACTGTGAGTGTTTGTCCTTTTTTGTCTTTTGCTTGTCTTATTGTCTCATTTAGTCTAGTTTCTCTCTCTCTCTCTCTCTCTCTCTCTCTCTCTCTCTCTCCCATTGTTAAGTGCCTTGGGTACCTTAAATTCAAGTTATTATTCTTATTATTTCATGCACTATCCACTGCTAGACTCTTTCCATCAGTATAGCTGCAGCTCATTGATTGAAGCTGCCTGAACAGACATATTGACCAATCACACACACATATATATATATATATATTGACAGATCACTGGATATACCAGCTTCAAATCAGCATCTCTACGCCTCAGTACATCACCAGTACCTTTAAAGTCCAGTAGACCTTGGTACCTGTACCGGTAATTAGTCCTGTGAACGCAGCCTTCCCCTCCGTGGCCACAATCAATTAGTCAACGGATCTGCCTCCTGCCTCACCTCTCTTATGTAACGGAGCCTAAAGCTGCACCTCCTCTGGAAGGAGCAGAAACCAGATGGCGGGATAAAACACCGACGGATGCACAGACGGAAAGAAGGACAGCGTCGGCAGAGATGAGCAAAGTTTGTCGGGGAAGTCTAGCAGAACGGTTTGACTTGAAAGCCGACTGAAATATTGTGTGGGAATTCAGAGGCATTGTCCTCTCGCCGCGCTGACGAGATAATTGCAAATTCCTGTTACTGAAGGCGAAGGGGATCCCTGCTAAGAGAGTACATTCTCTTAAAAGCCCAAATAACCACTTGGTAATTTTCAGGAGTAAGAAAGAGCGAGAGAGTGGAAAAAACTAGAGAGGGGAGGGGATGAGGGGGATGACTGGGGTTGACACAGATGCAAAAAGAAAGAAGAGAGAGAGAAAAGTAAGAGTAAAAAGTAGACGGCTGGCAGAGAAGGAGTAAGAGAGGAATGAGGACAAAGTCAGGCAGAAAACACGAGAGAGAGAGAGAGAGAGAGAGAGAGAGGGAGAGAGAGAGAGAAAGAGAGAAAGAGAGAGAGATGGGGGATTCACCCAGTAGTCCTTTCCTGTAAATACTCTCCTCTCTCCTTTCAGTCGTCTTACAGGTATTCCTAACGGTGGCGTTTCGTCTCTCTCAAACGGAGGCGGCGAGGTTTCGACGCTGCAACCCGACACTATTGATCCCCGCGGCCGTTTTCTCCCCGTTTCACCTCGGCGGCGTCGAGAGGCGAGCTGCGTTCAGAGGCCTTCGACCTGCACGCAGCTCACCTACCAGAGGAAAGGCGAGTGGCGTTGTAGCTAATTAATCACTTAGCCCTGACACTGACTCTGTCACACACACACACACACACACACACACACACACACACACAACTCTCTACGATTCAAGAGAGGTAGCACATCAGCAGTCAGGGATAAAATGACTGGATGCAAAATGTGAACGCTCCGATGAAGCATGTTGGTGTTGGTATGCCCCAATAAATACCTAAAATGTGAGTATTGCATCCAGTGATTTTAACAACCTCACATAGAGCTTCTGCATATTCTGCATAGGGATTTTGATAATTAGCCATAATGTCGTAACCATCCAATGTAGACTCACCACAAGCTAGTAGATTGTGAAACGATAGTGTATGCTCCTGTAGAAGCCACAAGTCCGTATGATATCAACCTTGTTTTGAGAAAAACATGTTTTATTCACGATGTCATGGAGAAGTACTACACTACCCACAATCCTAAAGTGTAACAGCGACGTCTCTGATTGGTGGAGCTCGCTGTTACCATGGAAATGTTTACCGCACCCGCGAACGTCTTGTCAGCTAACGTTAACGTTAGCTACTAACGTAACCTAGCTAGCTGCTTATCCTATGCAGCTGGAACGAATCACTGTACCATGTCGATGACAACACTTTACACTATACTATATGAAACACTATATATACACACGCTCAAAAAACAACAACAATATCAACACTATACTATTGACAAATGTTAAATTCAAGAAGAAGCGCGCTAAACTATCGTTAGTTTGGAAGTTTTTGGAAAAGTATCATTCGCAATGGTTTATGAGATGAGTAGTTCCTTCACTTCATAAAATAATGATGTACACAGTCTTGTACCTTTGCCTTTTCTTCCGTTTTCCGATCTTTTTTTTTGCTCAGAATCAAATGTTTTATGGTCACGATTCATCGTCTAGCTGGTCGGCTTGGTTCCAGCCTGAAAACTCTTTATAGAAGGATTTTCTGAAATGTCAATGGAGTAAATGAATGGGAAATTTACTTCCGGAACCAGAGCCGTAAAATACGTGGGCGGTCACTGTTGCGCTCTATTGGATTTGATGTTTTTTGGCAAACAAGAATTCCACTTACACAGTATCCCTATGACGAACCTCTGAAGTAAATGTAACGTATTATTGGTTTGCGATGTACAGAAATGCTTTAACAATATTGGTTATCTTCCATTTATGCCAATAAAACTTTCATTTAATAGATATGAGACATTAAGGGGCTGGGGGGGGGTGAGGTAAGGTCAGGAGATGTAGAAGAGTGGGAGGTAATGTGTGAAACGAGAGAGGGAGGTAGAAAGGAAAGAGAAAAATGCACCGGAAAGGGGAAGAGACGGAGCTAATTGCAATGAGTCACGCTGATGCCCGAGCCCCTTCTCGCTCATACGTTTAATAGCAGCGCGCCTCAAAAACAATATTCACTCCACTTATGATCAAAGCAGTTCTACTTTTTTTCCACGGAGAGGCCAAATTGGATAGTATGAGGTCAGCCATTTTCTCATTTCACGAGGGCTTTTGTCCTGTCAAAGAGCGCAATTCTAAAATGCAATACATCCAGTGAAAGGCAGAGAGCAGGTGAGCCTCCTCACATGACCTTCTTCCGGTTAGTCGCTCTGCCAGAAACTACAAACTGGCTTCCAACGAATCCGTGAAAGGACACGGGAATGGCAGCAGTCCAAAAAAAAACTTATTCAATAAATAGGACAGGACTTAACTTCAGTTATATAATATTTTGATCCAAGCTCATAAACCAAAACGTGTTAGCCTGATGTCGACCATTAATGGAAATATGGTAGAATTGAGGTTAAAGGGGCATTTAGTCATTTTTGATCAACCTTGGTTATATATTTATATGTTTTATATCCATTTTGGGAAGAATAAAATCATTGAGGTTCACCACTTTAATATAGGGGATCCGGTCTGTAGCTGCGCTGTCGACTCTCCTTTAAAACGAACCATAATTGTCTTGTATTTTGTGCTGTCAGTTCTTTTGTGAGAGTGATGTTGTTGTTTTTCCAAATGGTGGATGTCTCATTTTGGAACAAAACTCAGCTCGATTGCTCATGCCATCCTGACATGAAGAGCTGGTGCTGTGTATATGACGGCTCTCCATGAATCACATCCCTCTCCCATATTTTCCTCCTCGACTTGCTCTAATACGTTTCTGTCTCAAAGTGAAAAATAATCCTCTCTACCTTTTTCTCCTCAGCACTTATTCCCTTACTGCACTTCTTTATAATACATCATCATTCCAGGTGTCACAGAAATACCTTGTTACATCTCTTGGCCCTTACTGTGGATTGTAAAGTCTGCTGTTTGTAACTTGCTATAGGGCCTCAGCTACATAACGCAAATGTAACGGGATGTAAAATGTATGGGGCCAGTGAAAAGTGAGAAAAACACATTTCTCCACCTAAACCTGACGCTAACCTTACATGTTTTAGTTGCCTAACCTGAACCTTAACCTTTCCTGAAGTTGTTTTACTTGCCCTAGAAATAAATAACTGCTGGTTTTTGACATTGTCAGCTAGCCTAGCAGGCAGATTTAGCAAAGCAAATGTTAATGTTAGCATGCTACTAGCTTCACGCTAGCTTCTTCTCCTGTTACAACCCTATAAAAAGACTAGAATGTATTATCATATAAAGTTCTGTTTAAGCTGTTGTACGGGCAATTTAATGTTCTGGTTGTTCTGGTTTTTATTGTTAGTGTTGTTGTAATGCCTACTTCGCTAACAGTTAGCTGACCTGATCGGCTACGCAGTCCACTTTTTATTTGTTAACTATTTATTAGTTCATCAATAAAAACCACCCTTGCTTCAGAAGAGCTCCTGGCACCCTTGTTATTCCTCTACAAGAGGGGATGGGTGTCAGCTGTCAGATTAACAGTGATGGTTAACTAACCAGACACTATGGTTAGCTGGCTAACAAGCTGACATCTAAACTCAAAATCAGTCAGATGTATCAGCGGTGAAATGATCAATTCCCAGTCAAACACAGCCCAGAAATTCACCATGTCTATTCAATTCTGTTGAGACGGCCAATTTGTACATTCAGAAACATGAACAGCTGTTCACAGAAACTGTTGCCCGAGAGCTGAGGACCTCCAATATGGCCGCCAGAAGGGGGGTTATGTTACCTGAAAGCTCTCTTTGACTAAAACTCTGTGGCGATGATGGTGCCTGATGTAGCTGCCTCACTGAAATCATCACAGCTCCACTTAGACAAGAATAAAATAACAACTAACAAGACCTGCCCCATCATCGAACTGCCATGACTTCATATGTATTGATCAGATTGATGGATCTGGGTCCCGAAACGTTGCCCTGCCTCGTTCTCACGGTATTATCTGTTATAACAATTCATAATTTAACATTTATCATGTTACGTATCAGTCTGATTTCATGACCGGCTGTACGCATAGTGGCTGGTCCTGTGACTAAAAGGTTGCAGGTTCGATTTCCACAACAGTAATGCGTGTCCCGTCGAAGTGTCCTGACACTGAACCTGGATCAGAGCGTCTCCCCAATTACTGAAAGGTCAAATGTAAGCAGCAGCTTATACTAAAAGGTTACCAAAGTCGTGACAGATTTTCACAGGAAAGCCATATCAGTATATATACAGTATATATATGTATATATATATATATACTGTATATATACTGTATATATATATATACATACCAAGATCAGGCTCATGTACCATTTCTTTCATGGTAGTCTGCGATGACCAACGTGTTGTAAAGCTTGGCGTAGGGGATCGATCCTACCTTGCTACTATATTCATCTCCTCATTGGATATTTATCTCAGTGAAAAAGATCACACACACACACACACACACACACACAGACACACACACGGCTCAGGGATGTACACAAACACAGCATGCCCGTGTCATCACCACACTGCAAACCTATTCACCAGGATGACTGACAGCTGTCAAACTGTCCATCAGGATGATGAATGGACGCAATGGGAGTCTGCGGGTTTTGTCACCGTGCCTCTTCAAACTGAACCAAACTGAACTGGTCTAACTGGTCTAACTGGTCTAACTGGTCAGCCTGCACCGTATTTACCTCGGCCGGTGCAGCTCAACACACACAGTCGACACAGTGAGTTTCCATCCTGCTGTATCCTCACATCCTCACATCACATTCAACCTGCAATGCTGATTTGATGAAGACACAAAGGATGTTTCCACACGCTGCAGCACAGTACTGTAGCCTCCATCTTTGTCTCTCAGCCTCACTGTGGTGTTCCTCACTGTGGTGTTCCTCACTGTGGTGTTCCTCACTGTGGTGTTCCTCACTGTAGTGTTCCTCACTGTGGTGTTCTTCACTGTAGTGTTCCTCACTGTGGTGTTCCTCACTGTGGTGTTCTTCACTGTAGTGTTCCTCACTGTGGTGTTCTTCACTGTGGTGTTCTTCACTGTGGTGTTCCTCACTGTGGTGTTCTCACTGTGGTGTTCTTCACTGTGGTGTTCCTCACTGTGGTGTTCTTCACTGTGGTGTTCCTCACTGCTCTTCACCTGTCAATCAAACAGTGTGTCCAGTACTGTGACGTCTTTCTCCTTGGATTTTCTGTTGATGGGGTTTCAGTTCCTGTAGGTGGCGCTCTCTTCTTTGTCTGTTCAGCCACGGTGGCTATCGCTGCTCATGCTAACTACCCAGTTCTTCTTCTGTTTATTCCAAAAAACAACTTCCTGTGCGGCAAAGGATTTTTCCCAGGAAAGACCTACATGACACCGGGTGTTTAGAACAGCAGATGGAAAAGCTTCATGACCTGGTGGAGGTTGGATCATTACTGTGATATATCAATCAGCACTAGAACTGGCACCTAATTGTATGAAGACGTCGTGGAGTATTTACTTCAAGTGTTGATTCGATCGTGCATTCGGTTTGAAATTCATGCCTCTGTTTATGTACCGCAGGACGGACGGACGGACGGGAACAGCAGCGGTGCGCATGACTGCACTGATGAGACAGTGTGTTGTGGATGATGAGCTCGTGACCGCCAGGCAACAGACAAACACTGGAGTGTGGACTGACTGTACAACACTGCAGAGAGGCAGAGAGTCATGCGGAAAACACACAGGAGTGATTTCAAAGCCTCGCCGTCTCCCGTGAAGCCACAGACATCTAGCGTGGCGCCGCGGGGGGAATCCTCCCGGGGGCCGCGGCGATATCAGCGCTTATCCCAGACAAGACCATCTACTGTGCTGCTGCAGGGCCGGGGCATGCACAGATGTAGTGTGTTGTGTGTGTGTGTGTGTGTGTGTGTGTGTGTGTGTGTGTGTGCACAAGAGAGTAGGAAAAGAAGAAGAAAAGAAAAGCGAGGGATCAAGACAGAGCCGGAGCACATGTATGTAGGAGTGCTTCCATCCCAGGCTTGGCCGGGCTCCATTGCTACTGGCTGTACGGTGTAATTTCACCGCTTCTTTGATTCGGCGCTGAAAAAAATTGTAAGCAGCTGACTCATCTATTATTCCCTCGCCCTCCTCGCTCGCCCCAAATGGATAAAAACCCTCTTCTCTTCCTTTCTTCGGCCTCCCTCTCTCTCTCTCTCTTTCTCTCTCTCTCTCTCTCTCTCTCTCTTGTCATGGCAACAGTATTCTCCTGTGTACTATTTGCTCTGCAGCACACGGCAAGTTCACATTGTCCTGCAGTCACCCGCGCCCACATATCAACAGGCCGGCTGTACTGTACCGCAAAAAAGTCATTGTTATGCAACGCGTGTTATGCTGCCTGCCGTTCTGTCAGTCGGTCTGTTTATCTGCTCACGTGGCGTTGTTCTAGGTCACATCATAACGGCGTTGTCAGGTAAACCGGCGAGAGAGAGTGTGCGTGTTTTATTGAAGGATCCGGTCGAGGTCGTTTTTTTTTTTTTGTGAGTTATCTTTGGGCAGAATTCAGTCGTCCATAGCTGCTACCTGCGTCGTTTTGTGATGTCTTTCTGTCGTCAGTTCAAAACAGTTTCAATATGGACGTCTACAATATCAGACTGTGAAAATGCTGCGCTCATTTGGGTTGACGTCGAACTTGCCCACCTCCTGCGCATCGCCATCCACCCAAGGCTTGCTGGGATTGTGTATGGATGCACTTTGCACTCAAGTGTAAACTCTCCCACTTTTTTTTTTTTTTTTCTCCTGTTGGTGAGTGAATGAACTGCGCCGCGGTCCAAGTGACTCACCCCGATGCCATGGTTACGTACGCACAGATGCTTGTGTGTGTGCATGAGTGTGTGTGTAGGCCCTCTGCACACACACACATTTAGTCACAGTGAAACCCGGTAAGGCGGTTATGTGTGAATCGAGTCGGGTGCAGAGAGCCTCCTCTTTATTTGCTGTCTGTGTACAGTACATGAGAGGCACCGGATCTCTCTCGGCCTCTCCCCCCTTTCCCTCCCATATCTCCCTCCTGCAGCTCTCCCACACATGGAGGAGGGAGGGCGGATCACACAGCGAGATGAGGCCCTCGCTGTGTGACCGTTGAGCTCACAGGAATTTCTTAGCGACCCGCGAGCCTGGCGTAAAATCCCCCCCGTCCTCCCCTCAAACCCCGCCCCCCCCCCGGATGCGACTGGAGGTGAGGCGAGGAAGTTTACGCCGAAAGCTCGAGCGAGGACGGCTTCACCTCTACGGGGCCCGAACGGGACGGAGGCGAGAAAATCCATCAGATCCTCATGATATATGAATGAGGTGGCATGCTAGCGGAGGAGAGAGAGAGAGAGGGGCGAGAGAGAGAGGCACAGACAGAGAGAAGAGCAGATGTCCGAGGCCCGGCTACCTGCTGGCGCTGTCAGCAGTGGGAGGCGGGTTTGAAATGATAGGGCCAAGAGGGCTCGCAGATAAAGAGACTATTTGACACCGATGCTGCGGCGGCGCTGGCTAACGGCGCTGCAACCCCCGAACGAACGCCAGCAAACTATATGTGGTCGCCCGGGCCCATCCAGTCCCGCGGACCCCCAGAGCACCGCTATTTAGGGAGGCAGCTGGCGGTGAGGTGGCGCCAACGGGTCGACGGCAGCTCTGGAAGGAAACATGAACACTCGGGGGGCAAAAAGCTGGGCAACGTTGTGCGACATGATAAAGGGATCTTGCTTGATAAAAGGCATGTCACTGGCAAACGGCGCCGTGAGGATTTGTGCATGTGCCCGGCATAGCATGGCCCGTGAAGAATGCACCCCCCGGTGTCGCTCAGCCCTTTAGGCCGCTTACCGGCTCCCAAACAACATGTCACATCCTCCTGATCTACGGCCTTGTTTTCTCAACATTGCTCATCTCATTACCGTCACCATATGCCGCTAGCTTTGTCTTTCGCTCATTAGCGCATCGGCACACTCCCCGTTTAGGAAGAAATAGTGAGAGGGAGCTCAGAGGGGGGGCGCCACGGAGAGACCGAACCGATCTGTAGCGGCGTCTATTCCACCAAACCAGTCGACGCAGCTCGGTTACCCTCGCGCCGTAGAGAAACCGTGTTATTGGAAAGTCTGTTGCGGGGAAATGGCGGAGCAGAGCGACAGCAGGGAAGGGAACGGCTTATCTCGCCTTAATTGTTCCTCCCCGAGTCTTTCAAACCGCGGTGACACCCGCTGCACCCTCTTATGATTAGAGCCTTCCTCATCTTGAGGCGCTATCGATTTCTATTGTTCCCCCGATTCTCTTCGTTCCCATTCAGACGCCGGCTCTCCTCCTGCATTGTCTCGTCTCGGGGACAATGCACCGAATCTCACGGGACGTTGTTAAATCTAGAAAGGCAGCAGTCATCAGAGGGGCGATATCCAACAGAAATATGTGATCGCTGTGTAAGCTGCAGTATAAACACCTTCATACCAAAGGAGTTCTGCTTCAGAGTGACTCTGTGACCATCAAGCTACTTTCTTCCACCGCATCCTGTTGTTTTCCCTCCCCACTGGTTTCAACGTGTACAGTATGCTGCCGTCGGTATTGGAGGATCGCAGCAGATGGGGGCACCCGTTTGTAACTGCATATTAATGTGTCATCGCAATTGACTTCACACTAACACCGAAACGAGAAACCTCTACCTTGTGGCGTCTTCGGAGGCGCGCTGTGTAGGTGGACCGAAACAGCTCACAGGCGCCGAACGCGCCAACCAGTGAAATGAAAAACGACACCTCCGGCTAACGGGAACTGTCTGGCGGTAGGTCCGTTTGCACACCGGAGGGCTACTGGTGAAGAGTGTGCAGGAGAAGACCAGGTAGCCGATAAAACACGTGCAAAAACCTCCCAGACTAGTCATGCACCACATTTCAGACGTTTAGCAGAATAGATTCACTTCCTTTCCTTTCCATTACAAGCAAGGAATCTAGTAAGGAATCTAGTAAGGAATCGAAGGAATCAGAATGAGGAATCGAAGGAATCGAAGGGTCAGTGCCCTACTGCCTTGGCAATAATCACGAATGGTACTGTAAGAGAAGTGTTAAAAGGATGTAAGACAAATAAGAGCACGTAGTAATTTCAAGATAAGAGCGCATCAGAGCGCATCAGAGCGAGTACAGGAGGAAGATATGGGTGAGTCGTAGTGATTCAGTGGGGAGAGGACCTGAGGAGGGACTGCAACATCGACAAACAGCATGTAGGCGTCTAATCACATGTTTGGTGAATTCACCACAGATTGCAAGAAATGGCCCGGTCACCAATACGAAGCATGCAGAATCTTCTAATTGTTTTTGTCACGTGGTTTTTCGTAAATTGCAGCCCAGCCGGCGCCGGGCTCCGGCGGCTAGCGGCCCGGGCGTCCCTCTGCCTGACAGGGCTCGTTAGTCACCGGGCAGACAGAGGAATAAATACCTGCTCCGCTAAACACAAGAGTGACAAAGAGAAGCCTCTTATTCATCACGATGATGGAGGAGCACGCAAAGGAAACGGATGAATCGCAACAACATCTGGGCTGCTTTGTTTGTCTCAAGGATGTTTTTCCTCCCAGACGGGCTCTGATTGTTTACACCAAAAAAAAAGAGTCAGTTTGAAAGTTATCCACTCCTTGTTGTTTATCCTCCTCCTTTGTCTTCTCTCTCTCTCTCTCCTCCTCAAGGTCTCCTCTGAGTGTTTAGCTTTAGCTTCTGGTTGGCAGGATGCTCCCTTTGCCACGTTGAGTTACCGGGCCGCCGCGATGCCGCCGCCTCCCTGATGCAGCGTCGAGTCAGCAGAGGGGCTGAGCCAAACATGCTAGCAGAGACAAAGAGAGACAGACAGACAGACAGACAGACAGACGGGGAGATGGTGGTGATAATGATGTCTGTCTCAACGGAGGGGGGGGGGCTGGTACACCTCCGACAACATGTCTGCCGTGTCGACCCAGATACCACCGCGGAGAGAGACAGGCAGGACACCGGGCTTCTTAGTGCATGTGAGGTATTCATGTCTGTCACGCTCGACGTAAATGGAGCAGATGTGACAGGAATGGATGAAATGTCAAAATGAGAACACGCTGGCTCCGCCTGGTAATAAACCACACAGGGGTCCACCAATACGGGGGTTTGGAGGCCAATACAGATATTTTTGCACCAATAATTAATATTTTTCTACCATTTTCATGCCAAAAAAATGTTTCACCCAGAGTTTTATTCTCATCAGGGTGGAAAAGCATCTGAAACAGCATGTAGACCAGTGGTCGTCAAATCCAGTCCTCAGAGTCCTGCTGGTTTTCTCTCCTACCAGATCATTCATTGCATTCAACATAGCTCCTCAACGCAGGATGACCCACTCCACCTATTCAACGGCAGAGGAAGCTCTATTGGTGTATACTACCTTTATCACCAGTAACATTAGCGGATGACACCTAACCCAGCAGCCGCTATCGCACCACAGATACTTGATGCTTTTCATGAAACATCCTCTGAGTTTCACCCCCCCCCCCTTTGGGTTTGACCTACAATCTGCAGCTCTGCGGCTCCTCTGAGGTGAAGCTTTGTGTTTAAAGGCTTAAGTCTGCTGCACCTGGCCCTCGGGCTGAAGCCCTGGCAGGTTTAAGTGCTGGACCACAGCTCTGAGGGGCTTTTCTTGGCCGGCGAAGACAAGGCGGGGCGGTTGCCAGATGTCCCCCTAGCTCATCCCCCTCCAGCCAGCGGCAGCAGGATGAGAAATGCGAGACAATTATTGCTGAATTCAGGCGATCCTTGAAGTGAGCGTACGCGGGGAAAACGGCGGCGTGCTTTTTTTCCACACGGCGAACCGAGCAAACCAATCAATCCCAGACCGCAATTAAGACGCTTTTTGTTGGGCGCAGGAGGAAAGGGCTCCCAGGTTTGTGTCTGGGACTGTGGAGAGCTACAAACGGCCCCTTGTTACAGGGTTTCTAGATTGGCTGGGAGCACAACAGCTCGATAACGCGACGCTTTATCATCATCTACAGACGTAATTTGCTTTTCTCACAGACTCATAACTCTGTGACATTTAAAAGTTCCCCCCCGACAACAACACCCTAACCACATTCCCTTTCCTATCTCCCTCTCTCTTTGTCTCTGTTCTCTCTCTCGCTGCCTGTTCTCCGGCGCACCCCACCTCTCCTAAAAAAAAAAAAAAAAAGCCGCAAGAAACAGCATTAATGATGAAGTGAGTCAAAGCCTCGTCTCCTGCACACCACTCCATCTGTCTCTCCATTAGGTAGATAATCTGCCTCGTCCTCCTCTCCTCTTTTAGCGACCAAACACTGATTTCTGCCTCGTGTCGGCTTGCTGGGGGGGGGGGGGGGGGTGCATCCTCCCGGCGGCGGCGGTGAAACTATAATTTGCAGAAACTGAATGCGATTAGGCTTCGTGATGTCGATGTGACATGGGTTCATGATGCTTTCATGGAGGAACGGGAGGAGTAGCAGGGGGGAGGAGGTTGGGAGGCCATCTCCCCCCGTCTTCCTCCCCCTCTTGGTACATCGCATTCTCTTATCTGGGCGCTTGTTTGTTTGCGTTCCTGGTTATTTGTCTCTTCCTCCCTCCCTTTCCCTCTCGCCGTCCATCTGTTTTTTAGAAAGCATCAGTATTTTGTCTGCCTGCCTGTCTGTCTGTCTGTCTGTCTGTCTGCCTGTCTGTCTGTCTGTCTGCCTGCCTGTCTGTCTGTCTGTCTGTCTGTCTGTCTGTCTGTCTGTCTGTCTGCCTGCCTGTCTGTCTGTCTGTCTGTCTGTCTGCCTGCCTCCAGGTTTCAAGGCTGCAGCACAAAGCCTCCACACAGAGGGAGGATCAGGTCAATACTCTCTGCACCATCACATGCATTATCGCCAGCACACACACACACACACACACACACACACACAGAAGGGCATCTGATACCTTTCCCCTCCTTCCCTCCAGCTCATGAAAGATGCAAAGTTGGGTGGTGGGGGTGGTGGAGGGGGTGGTGGTGGTGGTGGTGGTGGTGGAGGGGGTGGTGGAGGGGGTGGTGGTGGAGGTGGAGGGGGTGGAGGGGGTGGGGGTGGGTGTATTATTTCAGGCCCCCTGGGACCGCCGCAATGAGAGGGACAGATTAGGCGTCACCGTCACTCAGCCGCGGGACCCGACGGATACCTCGGCGACGCTCTATTATTAGCAGAATAAACGAAACACGGCGCTTATCGGCGGGCCGAGCGCCGAGGATCGATTCAAGCGAGACATCTATACTCCCTCGGAGAGAGAGGGGAGGGGGGGGGGGGGAGAGAGTGAGGGGGGGGAGAGAGAGGGAGAGAGGGGGGATGCGAGCGAAAAGCAGAGAGGAGAAAAGTAGGTTACTGAAGAAAGACAGGCTGCCTCGCTCCATTTGCGAGCAGGAGAACACAAGCACTGTCAGGACGCAAAGTATACAGTGTGTGTGTGTGTGTGTGTGTGTGTGTTTAGGTGTGTGTGTGTGTGTGTGTGTGTGTTTAGGTGTGTGTGTGTGTGTGTGTGTGTTTAGGTGTGTGTGTGTGTGTGTGTGTGTTTAGGTGTGTGTGTGTGTGTGTGTGTGTGTGTGTTTCTGTTAGTGAGTGAATGAAAGAAGAGAAAGTGAGAAAGAATGACAGAGAACAAAGTATATATGGATGCATGTGTGTATGTGTGTGTATCGACATGCTTGTATCTCGTGTGTGTGTGTGTGTGTGTGTGTGTGTGTGTGTGTGTGCAACAGTTAAGAGTTGCGTTACATGTACGTATGCCCGTTTCTCCGTGTTCCTTTGTTTCAGCGCTCGACCGAATGTCACGTGCGCTGACGTCGCGTGAGGATCCACGAGAGGAAAATGGCCGCGCGGCGCGGCAGGGTGACCGTCACCGTCGGCTCTTCTGCACCGCTCAGTGTCTTGGCAACGGGGAGCGTGTGAGGGGAACCGGTGCTAGCAGACAAAGAAACCTGCCTCTGCTTGACGAATGCAGCAGAGCAGGAAGGGAAGGGAGGAAGGGAAGGGAGGAAGGGAAGGGAGGAAGGCAGGGCGGGAGACGGCTCCTCTGCCACAGCATGGGGGGATGGAAGTGGGTCACGAGGAAACCCCCATATGGACGAGCCCCCCCGCCGGGCCGGCCTGCACCGCCTCCAGCCCTCCAGA